>PVIU01001301.1:51493-223885 GCA_004026605.1 Ondatra zibethicus | reverse complement strand
GCTTCCTGAGTTCTGGGATCAAAGGTGTTCACTACCACACCCAGGACAGACAGAGTCTTGACGTGTTGCTCAGGTTAGTTTTAGACTCATGGCAATCCTCCTGCCTCAGCCTTCAGAGCCATGTGGTTAGAGTAGTGAGTTACCACATCTGGCTATATAACCTCTCATGATTTACTTCACTTCTTTGAAATTTCAAGGCCATAGCTAGAGAACATTAGAGGTCGAAATTGGCAATCAGGGTTGCCTAAGATGTTAGGCACCTGAATTCATATGGACATGGAACATGCCAAGAAGACCACTTGACTTTCAACTTGATTTGATTGGATGGTGGTGTATGTCTTTAAGAGGTGGAGCCTGGGGTACAGAGCAGTCAAGTCAATGGGAGTTCCAACTTGATGACAGTTGTGGTATGCTTCTGTCTCTATCTTACACATTCCAGTTAGAAAGAGAGCAGGATCTTCTCTGGCATATGCTGTCACCACAACGCGCTGCTACTTGACATTTATCGACTCCTCTAAACTGTGAACCTAAATCAATCTTTCCTCTCTATGTTCATTATCTCAAGTGTTTTGCTAGCAACAGAAAGCTAACCAATGAGGGATCCAATCAGAGCGAAGCCCAGCGTAGTCTCCAATTTCAGAGAACAGGTGAGAACTTTTAAAACTCAACAGGAAGAGAAAGGGTTCGAGGTTCGAGAGGCAAGAAGACTTGGGTGCATATGGCTTCAGCCAAGGACACAAACTGTATCATGAAGGTTTCCTCTGTCTAGACCAAAAGCAGCAAGAAGCCCAACACTGCAGACATGGCATCCAAAGACTGCTGCCTTGACTCTATCCCCACTTTGGCATCCGCAAGGAGATGCTAAAGATGAGGTGTTCACCCTCATGTACCACAACTCCCGTGTCTCAAGCAGCACCTTTCCAAGGACAAGGTGATATTGGACACATGCTCAGGTATGCGCATCCTTTTCAGGGTCGCCACCAAGCCCAGGCCTATAAAGTCTTTGGAAATTAGTGTCCTCAGATTATACTGAGATCTTCAAAGCCAGAAACATAGACCACGTGGTGACCATCATCAAGGGCAAGGTAGAGAAAGTAGACATCTCCATGTTCAACACTATACTGCACGCTTGTGACAAGTGGCTGGAACCCAATGCTTCATCTTCCCAGACATGACCACCCTCTCTGCTGTGGCCATTAGGGACCAGCAGTACAAAGACTACCAAAGCCATAGGTGGGAGAACAGGTATGACTTTGGTGTTCCCTCATCTTCCTAGGCATGGCCTCAAGGAGCCCCTGGTGGGCATGATGGGCCTGAAGCAGCTGGTCACCAATTCCAGTTTCATAAAGAAAATAGGCATCTACCCTATCTGTGTGGAAGCCCCAACCTTTACCTCCTGCTTCTACCTACAACGAAGCAGAATGACTGTGTGCCCACACTGGTAGTCTACTTAAACATGGAATTCACCCACTTTCACAAGCAGAGCAACATTTCCACTAGCTCCGAGTCCTCACATGCCCTGGAAGCCGTGTGTGCGTGAAATAACTCCCGATGGTGAAGATGGCAAGGACCTTTGTGCCTAATCAGTACGTGACCCAATACCAAGAACAACCATGACCTGGACTTCATCATTAACCTGGACTTTGGAGCTCTTCTGCTCCATCGACTGCCATCCAGGTGCAGAGGTGGTACCTGGGTGACCCTGTGGGTCCTAGAGCTATGGCATTCTTAGTTTTAGGGGTGCCTCTCCTGGCCCTCCCACAGAAGAGGGCTCAGAAACTTGGGCTTTAGGGATTGGAGGCACATTGTGGCTATGTTTTTCATTACTTACTTTTTTATGTGGTTGTGTTTTTGTCAATAAATCCTCAGCTGGAATAACTTTGCTTCCTGGGGCATGGTCAGTCCAGAGTTCCTTCAAAAGAAATGTGTGTGTTTCTACAGTCCCCGTAGGCTAGTATCAATGTCCTCTGACTTCCGGTGGTGCCTATTAAGCATCTCCCTAAGCATCTAAGAGCTCCTGTCATCTGACAGTGCCCAGGTTGGGACATCTCAGCAGCAAGCCAGCTGGGAAAAGCAAGGATCATCAGCAAGTCAGAGCCCTGCCCAGCCAGCTCCCATTTCTGCTCTGAATGTCTACATTACTGCAAAGCACGTTCCTCCACTATTTCCCATCTACACTCTGCTCTCCACCCAAGTGTCTGAGTCAGAAGCCCAACCTGTTTGTCCTCCTGGGGACTTTTTACCCCTAGATCTTTCAGTTTGCTTTCTGTGGTTCCCCAAACCATTGGCTCTCCTCCATTTCCCACTCATTTCCACATCCCGGTCACCACACCCCTCCTCTGAGTCCTTGGGAGTCCCCAAGGGACTCTTTTGCCTCCGCTCCTAATTCTTCAATCTATTCTCTAGTGCAGCCAGCATCATCTTTCTAAAGTGCTAATCTGATTGCAACACAAGCCTCCCCCAAGTCCCACAGCCTTCCAAGTTCTTGCTTTTCTTTCACAGCCAAATAAAATAACCAGACTAGAACTGTAGGAAGGCTGCACTTATCTTTCGCATTTGAGGCTCGCATCTCCTGGGGGTCTTGCTGCATAGCGTCTCAGAGCTAAAGTCTCGGGTATTCCACTGTAAAGGGTCACAAAACTATCACTGCTTAGCTAGGCTCTAGGTGCATTCTGGAAGGAAATTGGAGCACCCCCTCCCAACGAACGCACTGAATCTGAGGCTTCTATGGGTAGATGGTGTCCCTCCCCAAAGACCTATTGACGTACTAACCCCCAGTACCTATGCTGGTTATCTTACTTGGACATTGTGCCATTGAAGACGTAACAATATTAAGATGAAATCATTCTCTGAGACCTCTCCTTCCTCATCTAATCTAGGACCAGCCTTCTGCTTCTGCCAGCAATGAAGCAAAATCACTATTACCACACGGTAGCCTACTTAAACATGGAGTTCCCAACCTAATCTAGTGTTATGACAACTTGCTTACTTGTGAGACAAGTCTTCCTATAACAGTACAGGCTAGCTTTGAGATCACTACGTAGCCCAGGCTGGTCTCAAACTTGTGAACCTCCTGCCACAGCCTCTTGAGTACTGAGATTACAGGCTGGTATCACTACCCTTGGATTAAATTTTCTCAGAGAGAGAGAGAGGAGAGAGAGAGAGAGAGAGAGAGAGAGAGAGAGAGAGAGAGAGAGAGAGAGACCTCACCATCTCTACCCTTAAGAAAAGCTAGCAAGTATCATGGTGCATGAGGAAGTCAGGGGTGGAGAGGAAGGTGGGTTTTGACAGGGTGTAAATTAGCCAGTGGAAGAAAGGATGGTGGGAGAAATTAACTTTTCTCTAGTAAATGGCCTCTTCGGGAGATGAAAGCCGGCTGTGATTGGAGCAGGGGAACCAAGGATGAGAGGAGGTAAAATAAACCTGGATATGGACTCACAAAATACACAGGAACTGAGGCGTAGCTATTATTTGTATTAAAAGACTTGAGAAGCGCGGGGGGGGGCAGGTTGGCCTTGTTCTCGTGCTCATATGATCCCCCTGCCTCAACACCCTGAGTAGCTGGGACCGTAAGTGTGTCTGAGATGAAATGGGAGTCCAGCTCAGGGTTTTTTACGGGGGAGCACAGAGTCCAACCGGTGATTTAAAGGTCCCTAATCTATTGTGTACAGAATCGATTGGAGGGCAGAGGGGACTTGCGTGGGAGGCCAGGGAAATGTCTCTCTCCTGCTAGAGTTCAGCGAACAGAACAGTGTAGTTTCAAAGGAGACAGAATGGAGTAAGTGGACTTGGAAGTTTGTACGGAGGTCACCCTGGCAGGATGCCAGGCACATAAGCAGTGCAAGCTGGGAATCTCAAAGCAGCTGAGCTGCTGCAGACCTGCAGGCTTATCCACTTGGGCCTTCCCTTTCCTCTTCTGGGCATTCTCCACGCCGCATCCCTGTTGGTGCCCGACAGTTCTTCCTGGCCACAGAGATGCCTAGACAACTGAGAAGCAGACTGATGGGTGAACCTGTGGGGCTGTCTCCAATGAAGGTTCTCATGTGGGTCAATAAACTAGAAGGCCCAGCTGCTCTGAACGCACACTACACCATCCGTTCATCTGGGGGTCCTGATGGGAGAGAAAAGTGAGCTGATTTGTCCTTCCAGATGAGATTCCCCTGCTACTGCCTTTGGACTTCAGACTCCTGGTCCTTTGGCTCTGGAACTTGGACCAGGGTCCCCTCCAGAGCACTCAGGCTTTTAGCCTTGGACTAAGGAAGACGGAGTTGGTCCCCCCCCATTTCCGAAATTTGTGACTTCACAGACCGAGTCTCACTGCCAATTTCTCCCTCCGATGGCCTGAAGTAAAACTTAGCCTCTGTGCTCTTCTGATCCAATAAAAAAAAATATATTTATTCAATATTGTTCCCTGGAGAACATGATCAATACTTGGCAATATCCCATTTCCACCTAGTCACAAAACACTCCAGGGACACTGTTTATGGGCCCATCCACTTTACCATGGGGAGTGAATTCCTTGAGGCAGTAGGCGTGTCCCTGGTATAGCAGGCATCTGGTCAATCTATGCCATGAATGAACCAACCTGATTGGCTTGCTCTTGCTCCAGTTGACAGGGAAACCATCTCCTGCATATTCTCCTGTCAACATCACCCTCACATGGGACCTCCTTTTATGATAGTACCTAGAAACTTCTCTCTGTTCCTTGCTCTTCAGGAGGCTGCTGCCCCTCTCTTCTCTTATAGACTGTACCACAAGAGAGTCGGGCAAGTCCTAGACCCTCCAATGTCAGGATCTTCTGGATGAATTATGAGTAACCTCTACACAGCAAAGGAGACACTAAGCCAGAAGCTGGCAGTCGTAGGGGTAAAGAAGGGGGTATTTTAAAGGTATAGAAGCAAGCTGGAGGGAACGGTCTCAATTCCTTGCAGTTACTTTTCTCAAAAATCCAGCCCCATGGGGTCTCCCTCTCTCTCTCTCTCTCTCTCTCTCTCTCTCTCTCTCTCTCTCTCACACACACACACACACACACACACACACACACACACACACACACACACACACACACACAGAGAGAGAGAGAGAGAGAGAGAGAGAGAGAGAGAGAGAGAGAGAGAGAGAGAGAAGAGAGTACTGGATGGCAATAGAAACATTCCAAGTCCTTAGCTGGTGAAGGTTGGGAATAAAGCTGTAGCTCTGTCTACAGCTGATTTTGTGGAGTTGTGTAGTTTGCCATCAATGCACATAAAGGTAATGAGTGACAGTTAAGCTAAATGCCAGTGATGGGAATTGCAGATACAGGTGAGCATTTGTCCTGGAAGACAGCCGGAGGACCAGGGATGCTGTCAGTAATGTTCAGTTGCAAGGCATAGGATATAATAATGACCAGTTATCAATCATCCACAAGACACTGGACAGACTCCTGAAGTCTGACTCTGCAAAATAAGGAAAAGTGAAATCTCTTCTGAGAGTCCAGGCGCACATCCTACAGCCAGCTTTGGCAGCCACATGCTCTGGGCACTGTCGCTAGGCTACCAGCCAACAGTGAGGGGGTTCAGACTTACAAGAGGTGACTTTATAGCTCATCCCAACTTTTTGATGTAAAACATGTAACAGAGGAAAACATCCTTGATTTAAAAATTACAATTTTCTATTTTTAGCTTGACATCATGTCTGTGTTCAAGCACCAGGGTTCTTAAACTTCTATATTAGTCAAAATCACCTTGTGGCTTGAATGTGAACACTCCCCCACAGGCTCACGTTTTTGAACTCTTGGTCCCCAGCTGGGTGGCACTGTTTCAGAAGATTGAGGAACCTTTGGGGAGCCTTGCTGGAGGAAATGGGCCACTAGGGGAGGGCTTTGAGGTTTTGTAATGCAACCCACTGCCCGCCTGCCTCTTGATAGCAGGCCCAGGGTAAGAGCTGCCTCTGTGTCCTGATTGCATGTCCCTCCGCGGTGGGCTGCTTCTGTCCCTAAATTGTGAGTCAAAATGAACTTTCCTCTCTTACGTCAGTTTTCATCAAGTATTTAATCGCAGCAGTGAGAAAAGTAATACACACTTGGAAGACTTTTTAAAATTAGGATTCAGGAGGTCTGAGGAGGGGCCAAAAACATCCACGTCTGTCACGTTTCCCTGCTGGGTTGATGTCATCAGGGAACCACACTTTGAGAACCACTATGACAGGTGCCTCTTGGCCATGGCCATTTGTTTTATGAAGATATTCTTTAAGTGCAGGCTGAGAGTCTTTATCTGAAATCTTTGGAGTTAAAAGCACACACCAGATTTTGGGTGTTTTTCCCATTTGTGAGTATTTGCGCCTGCATAGTGGAATATCTAGGGAGGAAAACACAGATCTAAACAAAGTACTCTCTTGCATTCCATATATGCCTCATGTGCACAGCCTGAAGATAATCGTATCCAACGTGTAACACTCACCCAGTACATGGTTTTGACGCTGACCAGTCATGAGGGCATACGTGGAGTCATCTACCTGGGACAGCATGTTGGTGCTGAGAAGGTTTTGTTTTCTGAAGCATTTTGGATTTCAGATTTTTAGACTAGAGATCCATCACATGACTGCCTCTCTAAGGTCTCAGCTCTTAGAGAATCTAAACGTAAAATGGTCTGGGGTCTCCTGAACTTTAGAAGTTATGGTCAGGTCATCTATGGCCCAAGCTCATAAACTTCCGCTCTAAGAGGATCTGTGCTGTCAGATCCATGAGTAGATGAACTGCCCGCCCACCTCATCACCTCTTTATAAACTGACAGGATGGGATACTGATTCACAACACCAAAGCACAGGGCATCTCATGGCGGCACAACATGAATGGCAACTGACCAACTTGCCTCCTTTCTCTCCATCTTCCCCAAATAGCTTTTTAATCCCCATCTCTGTGACTCTACCCAAGAGATCCTCTTTGTGGGAGTCAGTGCTTTCCAACGTGGGGAAGCTGGGTATACAAGTGATTGGGGGAAAGTGCTCCTGCCGAATGAATATCTGGGTTCAACACAAAGTAACCACAAAGTAACCCCGAGCAACAGGCAGCTCCTGCGGTAACTTTCTATTCTTCAGCCAAGATTCTGAGCTCCATCAAGTGTCCATCTTGCCAGCAGTGCCCCCAGTGGGGTTTTTGCTACACTGTCTGTGCTGAAGTTACTATTATTTATTCTCACATGCTTTATTACATCCTTGGGGAGCAGGCATTGTTTGTGGGGCCCATGCAGACTTCAAATGCAGAGTTCCACCTCAGCATCCCGAGTACTGGGATTGTGATAGTACTCCACTATGCCTAGGTGACTACTTCCTTTTCATATGGCTAATACTCGTGGGTTTCCTCTTAAAGTGGAATATTCCTTTTGAAACTGAGTCAGATGACCCAGGTTCTATGTTTAGGAACCACATGGTATAAGGGGAGAACTCCTTCGGGTTGTTCTCTGAGTGTGCACGTGAATACACACACACACACGTGCATGCGCAAATGTAATAGTTTTTTTTTTAATTAAGGTTTTTCTTTTATGAAACTACACTTGAAGATACACTTGCATCTGGGGAATCTATAACTTTGAAGGTAGTTAATTTTATGTCTTGTTCAAAGATAGAAGCAGAAACTGAATGATCCTAATTTGCAAATGGTCGTTTAGCTTTTGTGAAAGAGGTAAAATTATTTCACTGTGACCTTTATTCTTAAGGAAGCTAGGACGATTCCCTATGTGTTGACAGTCGCCTCTCTCAATCCCTGGGTCAAAGCTGGAGTCCCTGGTACTGCTTGGATAGATGTGCACTGCCGAAATTTTTTCTGTTGACAAGAATTATCCACCTATAGAAAATCATCTTGACAAAACAGTCTGGTGTGATCAGTCATTTTGCTTACTTGACAAGCGTATACAAAGTGAATCCCTTGCTGAGCTGACATTTGCACCTGAGATACACAATTGTGTTTACACATTATTGGACAGAAGGTCCTGTACATACAGATGTCACCCTGTGATACATGCTTCTGTTTACACACTATCGGACAGAAGGCTCCACACATGCAGATGTTACCTGGTGATACACACTTGTGTTTACACGCTATTGGACAGAAGGCCCTGTATATACAGATGCTACTCTACAGCGATATTTGTGAAACAAGCAAACTTCTGTATCTGGGAAAAATAAAACAGGTTCTTGTTTTTAAAACTAAGTACCATCAGAATCAGTCAAGATTTTTTGCTGTTGTTGTAGTCGTTGTTGGTGGTGGTGTTTTTATTTTTTAACATAAAAACCTATAATCATACAGATGTTATGCTATGTCAAAAAGAAAATAAGCTGACTTGGGAAAAACTGAAGATCTAGATTTCTTGTCCAAGCTATTTTTACCTCACAGATAAGGATCCAACTTAACATAAACACAAAGATGTGAGAAAGGAACACTGTTATTCAAACTTAAATTCACCTAGTCGTGGGCACATGTTCACACCAGACCTTTATAGGCTACCCACTCCTACCCACCTTGGCTCTGGAAGTCCTTGACACACAGTGGCTT
The DNA here is from genome assembly GCA_004026605.1 of Ondatra zibethicus. Classification (NCBI taxonomy): domain Eukaryota; kingdom Metazoa; phylum Chordata; class Mammalia; order Rodentia; family Cricetidae; genus Ondatra; species Ondatra zibethicus. Next base: position 215,358 of record PVIU01001301.1, on the reverse strand, counting down.
CAGTAGCTGTTAGAATTGCTGAGTGATGGACAATATTGGACTCTTACGCTCTGTCTTGCTTTCACAGTCAGTTAACAGAGAATCCATACACAATATTTATGGAGCAATTGGCTTTTGTTATTTCACCTTTAAAAATCTGAAAAATCGGGGCTGGCACAGTGGGTAAAGCTGCTTGCTACCAATTCTGATGACCAGAGTTGAATCACTAAGACTACACGGTAGGACAGGACCAGATCTTGCAACTTGACCTTCACACACACACACACACACAAATGCTCATGGACTCTGAATAGAATTATTTTAGTGTAATATCAGATTAGGCTAAAAAACCAGCAAAGGCTGTAATCCCAGTCCTCAGAAGGCTGAGACAGGATTGCTACGCATTTGAAGCCAGCTGAAGTTACAGTGTGAGAATGTCTCAGAAACAAACAACAAAGGCGCCTGGGGAAAAAAAAATCTATCTGCCTGTCTCAGGATGACTTTGTGAGTGCGCAAACATGTCTGTCCACACGTGACAAGTTATTAAAAATATAAAGCTGGGCAGTGGTGGTGCATGCCTTTAATCCCAGCACTCAGGAGGTAGAGGCAGGCGGATCTCTGTGAGTTTGAAGCCAGTCTGGTCTACAAAGCAAGTTCCAGGACAGCTAGAGCTACACAGAAAAATCCTGTCTCAAAAAACCGAAGAGAGACAGAGACAGAGAGAAACAGAGAGAGAATTATCACTCTCTTCTCCCAACTGCCACACACAGCAAAACAGGAACAAACCCACATGTTGGTAAAATATATTTTATTTGTTCATACAAAGAAAAGGTATGAATTACCAGAATTTCATTTGCCTAGAAACATCTTTCTCTGTGTAAAATTAATTTGTGTTATACATAGAACAAAATACTTGGTTTAATTTTTTTTTTGTACATATTGGCTACTCTAACACCCACGCTATAGGAGACAGACTGCTAGAAGTTGTACCGCATTTTTGATTACTGGGCTGAATGAAACTCAGTCATAAATTAATGTTATAAAAATGAAAAAAAAAACTAACCACACCTTCAAAATTCATTAACCATTCTTTCTGGAAAACTGAAGAAAGAAATGACACTGACGTCTGCACCGACACCCTAAATACTCACTCACGTGACCTGGGAGCCTTTCATTCCCCTTCCTTAGGAAAACAGCCAGGCAGGACCTGCATCTGGGTTTTCCTCCAAGAGCTGAAGTGCATCCGTCACTCAAAATGACTCCCCAAGAATCCTATGCCCCCCACAACATCTCTTCTCTACCAGCCAATGAAGAGTTTATTCCATAGTCATTCTGCCTGAAATACCTTAGTAGGTACTACAAAGTAAATGAACACACCTGTATGCAAACATCCCCAAAGAAGGCTTTCCATGGGTAGGAATAATAATAATTTTTAAAAAAATCTCCAAGTTTTTGTGGACTTTTTGCTTTTTTATTTTCAAACAAGTAAAGGAACAAAACTTTTGAAAAAGAAAGTACACCAAAAATATGTCAGAGCTTTCCTATAAACTGGAAGAAACCTCGAACATGTGGGGGACAAACTGCCAAGACGTGAACTGGTGCCTGCCTCCTAGTAGCTCAGAAGTGAAATTTAGGGGCTCTGCCAATGGCCAGAACAGGAAGAGACCTAAGGCTTAACGTTCCAAATTGCCCATCTCCTCTGAGAAGAGGCAATGTGGGTCAGTAATAACCATCACAGGATGAAGCAGCCTCCTGGGCAGATGCAGCATCCGGATCAGTCAGGAACTGTAAGCAATCGGGGCCTGATGAAGAGACACACATGCCGTTTGATTTATCTGACTAGCATTGAAAACCTCACCCTGCTCCCTCAGTACTAATTATTGACATCTGCTTAGATTCAAGGACTTCGACCGAGAACAGAATCTCGACTCATTTCAGTGTTCATGACTAAATGACCTCCTTCTAGCTCAACATGTCTTGTTTTTGTTATAATCTAAAGCAAGGCATAAACAGCTTCAAAAAAAAAAAATGTGTTCAGCTTGGAAAGAGGTCAGGAAAGCTCACTTGCTTTTTTCCCACTTGGCTGGGTACTGTTCTCCAAACTCTCTGCACTTCTACTTCATGAGCTACAGCAGACTCTGCCAGCAGCCAGAAAACCTTGGTGAAGTCCTCTGCCTATGAACAAGATTCCACTGTGTGTGAGGGAAGGCATCCTCATTCTGATTTCAATCAGCCTTTCTCACAGGAAAGTGTGGCAAGCGCTTTTTTTGTTCACACAGGTGTTTCCACACTTAAGCAGCCTGCCAGGAGATGCCAGGGTTGTGGTGTCAGCCTAAATGCGGGCAATACACCACTATGCATAGACTGAAGAAATAGAACAAATGACCATGAAATGGGCTGGAGATGTGGCTCAGTGTTTGCCCAGTGTGCATAGGCCCAAGATTCTACCCTCAGCTCTGCAGAAAAGAAAGAGGAGAGAAATGGATGTAACATCTAAGGAACAAACATAGCCAATAACTACCTTCTTCCCACTCTGAGCTTGCCCAGGGACCATTTTGTTGCCCAGAATAAGCTAATTCAAGCTGGGCTATAATTTATAGAAAAATCACAAATTTGGTTACCAAAATATTCCTATAGACCATGGACACCTCTCACTAGTGTCTAAAGACAGGATGTCTTCTCTTTCCACGTTAACTTTGCCCATCCAGTCAAGTTAGCCCATAAAATATCCCAAATAATCCTTTGTAAATATTACAGTGCAGGCATTCCAACCACCCATGCATTTTCGATGGAAGTCTAACTCAGATAACAATCCTTTTGGGGTAGAAGCATTCTGGTTTTGGAACTTAAGTATTAACTGAGTATATCACGATGTAATGTCACCACACAGTTACACAAATGCCACTAACTAGCCAAAGGACCTCCCCAAGTGTCCTCCTAACACAGAGGAACAGGGAAAATCATCTGCATATCAGTAACAGAGCTGGCAACTTTTCGGCTAAGACCCCACCGCTTTGGGGGGAGCTGTATGAATGTCAGACTTGAGTGCCTCCAAGCAACCTAGAGCCAGCTTTGCCAGCCTGGCCCTCTGGGACATCCTTCACAGCCTGCTGCGGTCATTGGCGCGGTCATTGCCGACAGAGCGCCTTAGGACGGCCTACACATTTGACCATGTGTCCCCCTTCTTCTGCCAGGCTGCTTATCAGATCTGAGGGTTTTGTTTTTTTCTCTCTACTGAGGCTGTGAGCCTACTATCCAGAGCCAGCTGGGCCTACACACAGCAAACCTCTATAAATGCTGATGGCAAAGGGTACATCTGACCCCTGTGGGTCTCAGCATCCAGCAGCCTAGGTTTGTGCCAGTGGCTCTGTATGGAAGCCTGGGGGACTCTTTGGTGTGTCGCAGCAGAGCTGCATGGCTGAGGAAAGGGTGCTTCTGCAAATGAGATGTCACCTCTTATGGAAAGCAGTATTCTGAGTGTCTTACTCCTGGGATCTGGGAAAGGGGCCAATTGTTTGCATACACTTTCAGCTGGCTAAAATGGACAAAGGGATAGTGCAGAAGGGGACTCGGGGTCATAAGGACATGGGCCACTGTAAGGGAGGTGAGGGAAACTCACGTTGGTGCTCCATCAGTGAGGGTGATGAACTGCTTGTGTGAATCCCACCTTCAGATTACAGCACGCTGAGGCAGCTCAGTACTTCCAGGAGGTACCCAGGTAAGAAAACATTACAACCAACTGAGGCAGCCAAGACCCAGGGAGATAGCCCGTGGAGGACCCAAGGTGATTAAAGGCTGAATACCCGTATCGAAAAAAATCTCAAGTTGTGCTTTTCTTCTTCTTAAATACAATGAGGAGGGGAGGAAGCACCATCGATTGTGAGGGACAGAATAAAACATCGGAGATAAACACTTTGGAATGTTAACAGACCGTGACTCGAACTCTGCAGAGTGTGGCTAGGCAGCTTAGTGAATTAATTGCTTGTGAATTAAAAATAAATTATTATAAAATAGATTTCTGTACATTTTACATACATATAATCTCTCTCAATAGATAAGCCCCGAGGGGAGACTCAGTCCCAGCCGAAGTCGCGGCCGGTCATCTGGTAGAACTTGCGGTTGAAGGGCCTGTAAAAGTCACGCAGCTGCCGCAGCACCTCGCGCGCAATGGCGGGGTGCGCACGACCCTTGGTCTTGCCCAGGCAGTGCGGCTTGCCGCTGCCCTCCGCCTTCTTGAGGCACGGGAAGCCCTTGGTCTGGTTGAAGTAGAAGTGCTTGTCGGTGATGATGCGCTTGAGGCCCAGGAAATCCTGCACGCGGCGCAGCTCACCGGCCGGGTCGCTGACCAGCCGCTCCCCGCTCACGAAGAGCATCTGGCCCAGCGGGAAGTGGCGCAGCCAGGGCTCCAGGTGCTTGGCATACAGGCCGATCTGGATGGCGCTCCAGGACGTGTCGATGAGGCCGGCGCTGCGGTTGCGGAACGTCAGGCTCTCAAAGCTGGGGATGTCCGGCCGCTTGGACAGCGTCTGCGTGTAGTCCGAGATGGCCCTGGTCACGGGGTCGCGTACCACTACGATGAGCTTGGTGTCCTTGGACATGGCCGAGATGCGCGCTGGTGCCTCCCTGGTCACGAAGTAGCTGGGCGTCTTCTCCATGGTGATCTGTCCCTCCAGGGTTCTGGGCATCAGGTCCCTGCGGGAGGCAAAGAAACAATCTGGGGTCAAAAATGGAGCTTCCTCAGCCTCCCGGCTCAATATCACATCTAACCCTGGCTCCCTCTTATATTGAAGCTGTTTTTTCAAAACAAAAATGAAGCAGGATTTTAGAGGTAGGGTGCATTAATGCGACCCCAATCCCAGACTTGGAGGCCAGATAGCTCCCAGTTGAAGGCGAAACATTTCTCTCTAGACAAGGCCAAGTTCTGGTGTGGGTGTGGCCTCTTCTAAAATTAACTCAAAGTATCCGGTTTTCAAAACACCCCGCCTCCTCCCACACCTGATAGGTCTTCCCTCCAAAGTGGCACTGTCCATCAGTCCTTCACATGCCCACTAAGGCCAGGCAGTCTTCCAAAATGGGACTTGACAAAAGGGTCAAAAAGCAGCCTCGCAGGCATTATCCAAAAACTCAGTATAAGTGAACAGAAACATACATGTGAAAAATCTCAAGACACAATTCGAGAAGCTTCCAAAAAATATCTTAGATTCCGTTAGGGCAAAATAATTACAAGGTATCAACCAGAGTATCAGTTTCACCAAAAGTACTAGATAACACTGTTGGCACAGTCCACACCGGTCATGGTATCTGTATTGGTTTTTGCATCAGTAAATGATAACCATTTTGACTACATAAATTAGTGATGTGGCACCTTGGTAACAAGACGTGAAAACAGAAGGCAGATGAACTAGCAGCCACTTGTAGTAGTTTGGGTTGTTCCATAGATTGTTGTGTGACCCTGCAGAGACTGCTGTGAAGCTGGGTGGGTGGGGGCCAAGCCCTGAACCTAGGATTGAGGAGTCTGGATCCTGCCGGTCTAGTTGAGGACATTTTCAGTAAATTTGATGAAGAAGCTCTAGCCCCTCAAAGACAAGCAAAGGGAAACATGGGAGAAAAAGACTCAGGAAACTCTGGGTAGGAAGGGTGGCAGAGGAGAATGAGACTATGGCCTACAGGCACGCCTATCTCTGCTGGTGGCAAACTGAAGGACAGAGAGAAAGGAAGGAGCTGAATGATATATATCCTCCTATGATGAGATGTCCAGATGTAGGGACAATTCTAAAAAGGCTACACACACACACACACACACACATGTGTGCGCACACACATACACACACACATACTCTCTGATTCTTAACACTTAACATGGTGCACAGAATCACAGCAGGTATTCGCTAAATAAATATAAACAGTGGGATAAGTGGTCTTGTTGATAGGTAAGCCCCACCTGGAAATATCAAAGGCAAACATCTGAGCTTTGTTTCCCAGTGTGAGTGAGCTGGACATGGAACCCCCTCTCTACTGCTTCACAGTTCTATGGCCAGAATATGAGTTACTTAACGTCTCTGAGCTTTGGTACCCTAATGTGCAAAACAGGAGTAATTCCATCTACCTGCTGAGTTGTCCGAAAGAATTAAAGGAGGGTTTCAGAGCCATGGGAGTTTAGCTTAAGGCTTGATGGTTGTGAGTATGGAGGTCAGGTCTAGGTGTGTGTTACTTTGGTTGTCTTATGGGGGGGTGTGTCTTCATCTGTGAAAATGGAAATAGCAGTAGCTACCTCCTGGGGGTTCAATGAGGATAAAAATAGTCACTAATCAATATGCTTAGAGCATACATGACATGCTCACCATGTCTGATGCATGCCTGATACTATCACTCCAGCCCCACTATTTATTCTTTATTCCATGCACATGAGTCCTGCCAGTGTATCAAAGGAGGTACAGGAAATAACCAGATGCTAGATTTGATCACAGATCTAAGTCACCTATTAGCTGTGGGGTAGAGATCCTGATTGACTTTCACCTGGGCACAAGGATGGAAATAAAAGGACAATTTTCACATTTTTTTTGGTAAATATTTCCTTCTCAGAAGGCAGAACATTCTAAACGTCTAATTTCAGGCCATCATTCTGCCCGCGGCAGCCATCCCAGCGCATTTTTAGAGATGACAGCATAAACTTTATTACAGAAGACAAAAAGTTTGGTTTGCCGGAGAGCACGGCTCCTTCTGGGACAAGCCCACTGGGAATACCACACCAGCACACTTTGCCCAGCCCGGAGGAAGTTCCGCACAGCCCCGCTGGGTGCTAAAGCCAGATTGACCCACTTTGCCCACTTAGGGTAGCAGTGCCATCAGGCTAAGGTTATTAAGGATTAAGGAGTTCCCAGCTCTCAACTTACTTAGCAAGTCTCTAAAAAGCGGGTCAGCTCAGACACGGGCCAGGTTTCTTCGCTGTGCTGAGCTGGATAAGAAATCCAGACTCAAAATGAAAGCAAGATGACCATGTTGAGAGGCAATCGGGTACCGTCATCGTTGTCCCTGCCCCCCCCCCCGACTCCAGGGTGGCCAGAGCCATTGGGGATGAGAGGACTGAGGGTGACATCTGCCTGCCTTCAGAGATTCAGTCTGACCTGACATAGACTTTGACGTCTGGCTGCCTGGCGTAGCTCTCAAGACCACAGTGTATTAAAGAGTTGTGTAATCCTAAATGGGTGACCTGCCCATCCATGTGACCGCTTCCTCAGCCGAATGCTGACAGCAAGGATGGTGTCCCGTTCTTACAGGTGTTTGGGAAACTGGGTAGCTGACCTTGGTACCCAGACTGATGGTAGCTCATTGGCACTAGGAAAATGCTACCCATCACCTTCTGCCAGGGGCTTGGCAAGATGGAGCAGAGTATCTGCACACAGAGCACTGGTCACTCAGCCAGCAATACCCACAGACAGCAATGGATATACAAGGACCGCTCTCAGTCTGCCTGGTCCCACAGCACCCCTAAGGAGGGCCTGGTGGTAACTGAGCAAACTGTCCCGATTGCCATTTGCAAGTAGGAAGCCATACAGTAGGAGAAGTAAAAGGGAACAGTGGCTACATGACAAGGTCTCCGAGTTATGGGCACTCACTGTGCCTGAACACCAGCTAGTCTGCTAGACTGAGTAGGGGACATTGACTGGGGAAACCCCTGTCTCCAGACAGGCCTCATAGGACACTTCTCAAGCTACAGGACTTTGAGAGTTGTTAAAATAACGAAGCCAGGGGACCTACTTCCGTGACTGTACCACTCAGTCCCTGGTGTGATGGAATCTGAGGCTGCTCTCCCCAGTGAGTTTAATGAAGACAGCAGGTAGTCAGAAGTGAGAGTTTATCTGGGTTCTCCACCACCGAATGCTCCCAGGGCCCCCTTTGCAGACTTCAGGCCCATTTAGATCAAACTCTGGGGTTCTGACAGACCTGGCGTTGATCTCCTACACACACAGCTACAGGCAGGCCTAAGGGAAGACTCAGAGGCCTGACTCAAATTTAGTCAAGCACTGAACCCTTGTTACACTAAGCAGAGAACAGAGCACCACCCAAGAATACAAAGAACCCCTTCCAGGGAACTTTCCAGGTGCTTACAGGGAAACCTTTCCTTCTACTTGGATCTGTACTTTTCCCTACACCCCAACTCCACCAGCAGGTTCTGGAGCCAGGTTCTGCCCATGCACTACACACATGCACACACACATACACACTCACACACACGCACCCCTTCCACAACTTTCCTGAGCTCAACAGTGAGTCAGATGAGAAAGGATAAACTGGCAGCCAAGGGCAAGACCTGCCCTCTTGAGTAGGCTGCCTGCCCACCCCAGGCATCCCAGAGGTCACTGCAGCCCCAGGCTGGCCCCCACAGAAGCACATCCCATGGGGTAATTGAGCTGCTCATTACGAAAGCCAGTTTCTCAAATGGATAGTCACAGCTAATAATTATGCTGTGCTTTGGAGGTTCACAAAGGAACTTTCACAGGCATTATTTGATTTAATCCCTCACCACAGGCCTTTGAGGTAGGTATTGTAATCCCCAATTTACTTATGAAGAAGCTGAGTCGAAAGCAGAGGGGGTGATGTGTGGGTCACAGAGCTGGGACTGCCGGTATACCCCATCCCACCCATCCCCAAGTCTCCCTTTCAGACATCCTTGTGTCTGGACAAGACTAAGAGTGTACAGAGCTTGGCATGTCTCTCTTTAGATACCTCTGTGTTCACAGACTCAATACTTCTGGTTCACAGATTAGAATCTTAATGGCAGATACTTAAGTCCCAATCAGACCCACTGCTAATCATAATTGTTCAAATAGGAGTTAGATTTCGAAACAATAAGCCTCTTTGGCTAACATATCCCCATTGTTACCTGCATTTTATGGTGCCTGGAAAATCACTCATGGTTCCAAACAGCCCCTGCCTTCCAGCACCCCTGGCTCAGCCCCTCCTCTCCTCTTTGCCACCTGCGTGGGAAAGCACACCCTTCTGAAAGCACAAAAACCTGGTACACCTCAGGAATCGACGCTTGTGAAGCTGAGAGCACAGACCTCTCCATCCAAGGCTAAGAAAGAGACACTACCCCTAGCGATTATGTACAAAAGCCCCTTACGACGGCCTGGGAGACACTGTCTTGGCTTGTGTGCCTACCATGAAAACAGTGACAGAGAGCAGAAAGGATCCACTCCTCCAGTGAAACCTGCGGAGCGAGGCAGGCTTGTCATCCTATCTTAAAGCCTAGAGACAAATGCTCAGGAACTCCCAGAGAAACCCATAGCTGGATCTGAAAGCGGTACACTGCAGGCTAGGCGGGTTTAAAGGGGCGTGGGCTGAGACCATGTGGGAACATTTACAAGGAAGTCATGTGCGTCTCATGGCTGGCCAGGTTCTCCTCTAGGTGCACATCAGAACCCCTGGGGGTGGTTTAACAAGACTAAATGCCTGTGCTCCACCCACACAGACTGAATGAACCAGGCCCTGGCTGGGCAGCGCTCCAGCATAAGACTCTCTCCAATGATTTGTCTGTGCAGACAGGAGGAGGCATCTGTGACCTTGGACTCCATGCACTTTGGTCCCCCCCCCCAACGCCATTGGCTACTGTCAAGAAAAGAGGGTGGTACACACTGAAAATCCCGGTACTCTGGACTGACAGCTGGCAGCTTTGGCTACATAGTGAATCCCAGGCCAGTCTGGGTTTGTGTCATCTGAATCAAACAAACAAACAAAAAAGTGGGAAGAGGGGGCTGGAGAGATAGCTCAGTAGTCAAAAGTGTGTGATGCCTTGGAAGGGACCTGAGTTCGAGTCCCAGCACCCACATCAGGAGACAGCCCACAACTGCCTGTAACTCCAGCTCCAGGGGATCCAATTTATTCTTCTAGTCCCTGTGGACACTAGTATATACACACACACAGCATGCACATACATACGCATGCCTATTTATGCACACATACACAAAATGAAATGAATCTTTTTAAAAGTGTGCATCAGATACAATACTGTGAGCGGAAATACAAGTTGCTTGGTGAATCTAAGACTATTTGGGTCAAAGTCCCAGAGGTCAGGCGGGAAGAGAGTCCCATTCTCTCGGCTGTCATTATACTTCACAGGAGTAAAGCTGTGTGTCCTGGTGGTCTCCGAATTGCAGACAAGAACATACAAATATGGGCAGGCTTCCCGCAAACAGAAGCAAAGGGTATTTCCTGTCATGGATTGCTCTTTCTCTCTCCACACACAGATCTGATCATGGGCAAAAAAGCACAGTGGGGCAAACCAAAACTACAGCCAGGAAAGCAATACCATTACTCCTGGGGCACAGAAAATCCAAGAGGGACATCTCTTTTCCTTGCCAAAAGTCAGAGCACATGGTGACAAACTGAAGAAAGGATCAACCCTCCATCACGCCGGTCGTGCTTTTTCTCAAAGCTGGTAGTGCAAATCCCTATTTCTTCAAGTTCCATAGAATTCAAATGAATGTAAGAAATTGGCCACTTGAGCTGGGCATGGGCATAGAAGTACATGCCTGGAATCCCTGCGCTTGGGAAGCTAAGGCAGGAGGACTGTTTCCAGTGAGAGGCCAGTTATAGCTGCCGACCCAAAAAGGAAAGAGTGGGGAAGGAAGGAAGGAAAGGCTATTGAGCTGTCTTCACTGCCCCGTTTGGTGGTGATGTTAGACACTGAACCCAGGGTCAGGCCTGTGCTAAGAAAATGCTCCATCACTAAACTATAATCTAAACCCTCTATTTATTTTGATGCAGGGTGTCATTAAGTTGCCTGGACTGGTCTTGAACTTGTGATCCTCCTGCCTCAGCTTCTGAAGCCACTGAACCTACAGGCCTACATGGACGGACTTGGTCATCCTTTCTAATATTCATGCAGGGAGGATAAGGTAGACAACTAGTATCTCTAGGGTCAGGATATCAATTGTTCCATGCTTTTGTCTGCAAACTGGAGAACTCGGCACAGAAGAGGAATCATGAATGCTGGTTGGTTTCCCAGATGAGATTCAGGGTTCACGAGCACCAACCTAAGCCCTAGTAGGACTGGCTGGAAGCAGGTTGTTAAAAACAAAGCCCAATGGGGCTGGAGAGATGGCTCAGTGGTTAAGAGCACTGACAGTTCTTCCAGAGGACCCGGGTTCAATTCCCAGCACCCACATAGCAGCTCACAACTGTCTGTAACTCAGTTTCAGGGGGTTTGACACCCTCACACCAATGCACATAAAAATAAATAAATCACTAAAAGAAACAAACAAACAAACAAAAAACAAAGTCCGAGGGAGAATGGACCAGAAAAGTTCTACAAAGCACCGATTTTGATGTTTCCAAGCACCAAATGCTGCCCCAATTTTCTTCCTTTGCCCTTTTTTTTCTTTCCTCTAGCAATACCCCACCCCCACCCCCGGTCTGACCATCCAGCAGTGGAATTTCCTGCTTCAATGGAGAAATGACACGGCAAAAAGGAAGATTATTAAAATGGGCGTAATGCCTCTGCTGTAGCCTGACAGATGCTGGACAGTCACACAAAACAGTTGATGTGAGTTAATGGCCTTCAGAGACAATGCTGCTGTGAGACAGGTCTGGTTTTCAGTCAACTGAGGAGAGCTGAGCAGGCAGGGGCTATGGAATCCCTCTTCCTCTCCCAGAAGCAATCACATCCTCGCTCAGTTACGGGAATACTCCATGTTTTATGAATGTCCATGAAGACTTTTGTCTTCTTTTAAAGGTTTTACTTTTTAAAATTATAGAAAAAAATCCACTCATGTCCAGTACTAAGAATGTTGACAGACCCACCATCCTGGAGCTTCCTGTGTTGCTGACACTTGCCCACCATGGCTTGGCATGTCCCCCAATACAGGACCAAAGACTACCAAGTCCCTGATACTGGTAAAATAAAAGTGGAATGAGAAAATGATGACTAAACACGTGTAGAGTTTCATAAAATAGGTGTAGTTTCTGAAGTATTGAAATAAGGTTATTCTGTGGGGCTCTCTGCCTCTCCTTGGTACAGCTTCTAGGTGCTATATCCCCAAATTCGCAGGCCTTGGGTTCTGCACTTGTTAATCAGCCAGCAGAAGAGGCCAAAATGGCTCTGCCCATTCAGTTCCACAGTTCTGACCAAAAACTCAAGGCCCATGCCAGGAAACCGATGACCCGCCTGTTTAGCATTTCCAAGACCATGTCTAGGCCTGTGACAGTTCACAGATGTGGAACAGAAGAACCAAGTTTTCTAGGAAGACTGTGTCCCACACCCCTTTCCAAAGAAAAAAACCAGTTCCCCAGGAGATCCCAGCAATGAGGAAGCTGCCTTTAAAGGTGGGTAAGTAAACCAAGAGTCCTTTTTTGAGTATTTGGCAAATCATGAACACAGGTTTAGCAGTTGAACTAAAAATGTCCTAGGGGGTCTAGGGAGGGAGGGATGACTAGGTGGGAGGTGTTTCAGGGCAGGAAAACCTGCTAGGAAACTAAAGCAGCAGGGACAGGAAGTCTTAGCCAGCTTTCCATAGCTGCTATGAATTACCGGAGAGCAACCACTTACAGGGAGAAAGGTTTGGTTCATTGTTTCGGAGATTTCATCTCATGGGCCCTGTTGCCTTTAGGCCTATAGCAAGACAGAATTTCAGGGCTATGGAGGATTGCGCCTGAGGTTCAGAGTGAGGAACGGGTGGGGGAAGGCCAATATCCTGTTCAGGGGCACACCCCCTGTAACTCAACTGCCTTCTACAAGGGTAACCCCCCCTAAAAGCTCCAGCAGCTCCCAATAGAACAGAAGGGTTTGGGCAGAGGGCAACTGGTGCTCCAGGAAGGCAATGCTCCAGCGCTTTGCAAAAGAAATTCTAAGGCAGGCAGAAAGCACCAAAGTTGTCTGTCCCGGTCACAAGATCAGCTGCAGTGGCAGGCCTGTGAGAAAACCCTCCTCTCTGAATGCCTGTGCCTATCCCGCACCTGAAGGCTGCCCCAGATTCTCCGCTGTGTGTTGGACCTGGTGGTATGTGAAGTCACACTCAGGTAGAGGTCGGTCCTTCCTCCCTTGTCCTCCCTCCCTTGTTCTACAGGAAGACAGTCCCAGCCAGGGCTGGGGAAGGAACTCTTCTAGGAAAGTTAGTCTGTGTGTGCCGGGACAGACAGCCAATGAGAAGTAGAAGCTGAAGGGGGATCCTTTCTTTATGGCCCACTCCTCTTTCTTCCCAGGGGGCTCCATTTGGTGGAGGAGGACCATGCTATCAGTTGTCAGTGTGGACCTTCATCTGGGTCCTCTCACTTCCGCAGAGGTCTGCAGCCCACCGCAGCTGAGCCCCTTCAAAGGGCCACATCTCCATAAGTAACTGTCTCCCTTTGGGGGAGATGTTTGCATATCAAAGCACTCCTTTGGGAGAGTTTAAAATAATTTCAAATGAAACTGTAAATAGTCTAGATTTCAGGTCTTGCGGAAGTGATGTCATGATTCTTTAAAAGTTCACGGGTCCTTTCGCGCTTTCACTTTTTTTTTTTTTTAAGGTAATGGATTGGAAAGAAGAGAAATAACAAAGGATAGCTCCCCAGCCCCGGCCCCAACCCTTGCCCAAGGATTTGGCCTCCATTGTCCTGGAGTTTCAATGCTGCTCAGAAAGAAAAGCTTCTCAATGCTGGGGGGTGGGGTGGGGGTGCGAATGAGCATCTCACTGCCGGGCAGCTGGAGACCCCTTTCCTTGAGGCCTTTGCCTGGGTCTTAGGCCCAGCTCACAAAGGGGGTGGTTCCTGTTCCGGGAAGGGGCTGGGCCTTGGAAGGGGAGTGAAAAGCTAATGGGCTTTTGTGTTCCAGATCCCCAGGCTTCTGTTTCTGTTTACTGGGTCTCACTGAGGCCTGAAGAGGGGCAAATCTTGCAAAAGCTGAGGGATCTGTGTCCTGTTTCCCGGGAAAAAGAACCCTTAAAATCATTAGAAAAAAAAGACAGAAGATTCTTCTGGGCAGCAGACTACAGAAAGCAAAAGAAAAAGCAAAAGAAAAAAGAGAGACCCAGAAGAGAGAAGAGAATGGCCCAAGATCCTATGTGCAGAGTTTCACCACACAATGATTGGTCCCTACTAGGAGCCAAGCTTAGGCAGTTTGCTGTGGTGTGTGTGCGCACATGTGTGTGTGTGCGTGCGTGCGTGTGTGTGTGTGTGTGTGTGTGTGTGTGTGTATTTGCAGACCCCTTGGGCATCCCTGATCAACAAAGAGCCAATGGAAATTGCTGAGTAAGGTCCCACCCCACCTGACCCCAGATACACAGGGTGGGACAGAGAGCCAGCTTCTCTACACAGTGGCCCACTAGCCTAAGAAATCCTGAACTTCCGTTCCTGGCCTGCCTGTGCACCAGGCTGGGACCTTGAACCAACCATGCCAGGCCTTGGACTCGGGTTTTCTCAATGTATACACATTGAATGGATCTGGGCCAGTGAGATGGCTCAGGAGGTGACTGCCCCCAGCTCCATGACCTAAGTTCAGCTCTTGGAACTGAAAGTAGAAGGAGAGAACCAACTCCCAAAAGTTGCCCTTTAACATCCACACATACAAGCAGGAACATGCAGACACCTACACATAGACAATGGCAATAATCATAGTACAAGAACTTTTTCTTTAATTCATGGATCAACTTACAAGTTGTGTAAGTAACTCTTACAATGGCCTTCACATCTGTCTTCCCCTACAGCCAGCATTAAGTTGTCATAAGCTAGCAGGTTATAAGCAGAAACCATCAACATTCGATGGCTGAGTACTTACAAGATGCTCCTGGGATGGGAGAGGAATCAGAGGGACAGCAGGAGATGTGACTGGGGAAGGTCAGTGTCAAATAACCTCAGATCTAGGCACCCACTTGTAAGCTGTCTGGTTGTAGTAGCAAGAAACGAGGTCTTGGTCCAGGTCTTCAAAATAGAAACATCTGTCCCTCTATTTGCTTGCCTGTCTTCCTTCCTTCCTTCCCTCCCTCGCTCCTTCCTTCCTTCTTCTTCTTCTTTCTCCTCCTCCTATCCAACATAGTTTGTAAGTGAATGAGCTCTGAAAGCAACAGAATTCTCTCAAGCTGGGTGGGGGTAGGCTATTTCTCATTCCCTCTGATGGCTCCTAGCTCTGGGGTGAGGGAAGGACAACTGGAGAGGCACAGACACTGCACGGGTTCAGTTCTTCAGTTCAAAGACTGATTTAAAAACAAACATTTGAAAGAGTCCTGATTTCCTGGAGCCCCTTTCACTCCATGTCCTCCCTTTCTCAGTCCCAGGAAGGATGACAGCCATAAAGATAACGGAGGCAGGACATGGGGAGGAGCAGCTTTTAATAAAGCAGATAGGAGTGTGGTGACAGAGGTCCATGAGAGGCTGGTGAAAAGTCATAATCCAAGCCACCAGTGAGCTCCTGTCTCCCTCCTGGGAAGTAGGAGATAATGGCTAATCCTCCCCCCACCCACCTTTTTCTGTTTACCAACCAAAAGTCTACAAGGAAGGCAGGTTTAGGGAAGTGAGTGCAAGTCCAGTCCTCTTATCACTGACTTTAAAGGACATTCTAGAAAACTTTCCAACACAGTGACTCAGGAGGTGTGAAACCTGGAAACACTGCTGACTGAGGACCAAGGACCAGCTGGGTCTCCCATCTTGCACAGCTTCTCTCTGGGTTTGTCTGTGCACTTGAAGCTTTCCAAGGAAAGCTCTTAGTTTAACAGCCACTGGAAGCCCCAGCTAGGCTCCTCCTAGATGAGAGACCACTTTCAGCTTACTGTGATTGGAAGCTCCCTGGAGTGGGCCTTCAACTGAAGAAAAAGACTCCCCACCCGATCCAGGCTCACTTTTCCAATGCTGCAGTCAGCCATGATTTCTAGAAGCCCAGTGGATTTTCAACAGACCACTACAGACTCCAGTTTGCTAGGTATATTTCACACTGGAAGGGAGAGCTTTGCTGGCTGAAGGATCTGTACAGGATCTGACTATGTCCCGTCATCACTGATTGTATCCTATGGAAACTCTTCAGAAGGTGGTGTTGCCTAACTGATGAGTTCTGAGATAAAATCTCCAGCATCTCCTCAGCATTCAAAAGCAAGCATCCTCACCCTGCCCCCACACCCACTCCAAGAGAACAAAAGTAGCCACAACAAGGAAATCCAGTATGACCACACAGTTACTGAGGGAGCTGAGGGTGACAAGAGATTAGCTCTTTGCCTTGCACAAGGCTCACTGAAAAACTAGCCTGGTTACTTATTTCTAAAAGGCCATGTATCTGGTTTGTAATAGCTTTCTTATTTTATTAATCTGGGTGTTTTGCCTGCATAGATGCCTGTGCACTGCTTTCCTGTCTGGTGCTCCTGGAGGGCAGAAGGTGTATTAGATTCTCCTGCAACTGGAGTTACAGACATGAGCCATCGTGTAGGTACTGAGAATTGAACTCAGTCCTCTGGAAGAACAAGCAATACTCTGAACCGCTGAGTCCTAAGCCTACATATCTGAAAGCAAAATATTTTTACGACATCTCATCATCTTACTGCCTCCCATATTTTGCTTTGTACTTATTGAACTATTAATTGTTTTGTTTTTAACTTACTTATTTGTATTTTGTGTGCTTTGGTGTTTTGCCATGGGTGTTGGGACCCCTGGAACTAGAGTTATAGACTGTTGTAAGCTGCCATGTGGGTGCTGGAAATTGAACCCGGTCCTCTGGGAGAGCACTCAGTGATCTTAACTGCTGAGCCATCTCTCCAGTCCCTAGACTGTGAATTTTAAAGATATCTATCTTCGAAATAAGATAGCAAAACACCAGTGAGCACTTGCAAGCTGTCAAGGAATCCAAAAGGAAGCAGTGAGCTATGCTTACAGCTCAGAATGGAAGGTCATGGGGCAGACATGTAAAGAGAATTGAGGGCAACCCGGAAGGATAAATTATCATGGGGCCCCAGCCTCCAACTCTCAAAGATGACACATTTATGTATCACCACTCCCATTACATTAAGTGACACAATTACATTAAGAGGCCATCAACATTAAGAAGGTCCTGGGCTTGAATGTCAATCAAGAGCAAAGAGTAAGTGTGCTCTGAGATCAGAGAATCTATGCTACTTGAGAGGCATGAGCAAACAGCCAGCAAGTGTCAGCTGGTAATAAGCTATGCCCTCTGGTTCAAACTCGTAAAAGGCTACAGTTAGTGACAGCGAAGAAGATGGCTGTAGGGAAGCCCCATTCAGTCTCAACATCGGTTTGCATGCCCCGGCATCCATCAGGCCGTGGCAGGCTAAGATGATCAAGACTGGCACAGTTGCAAGAGGATAAGAGACTGTCATTTAAACAGTAGGACCTCCACGGAGAGGATGAGTTAGTGAGGCAGCTTCTGGGAGGGCTATTTTATAGGCAGGAAACCTCCCCACGAATAGTGCTTATGTGGCCTCCCAGTAGATCAAGCCCATATGGCTCAAGATGGGGAGAAGAACCCAAAAGGGTGAAACTATGTTCCTGGAAAATGCCACACTTATGTCGGAGACTGGAGACTGACTGGCTTGAATTTTGTGACTAGGAGAAGTTGAAATGTTGCAGATTAAAAGCCTAAATAATCTTTATTCTCAGTAGCCAGTTATCGCTCGCCTCTACTTTTAGACTGATATTCTTTGAACCATCAGATAAGACCTCTAGAATATATTAACTTAGCATGCCACCATAAGCCACCAAGCCCAAAAGTAAGAATGTCATCAGATAGCGCCTCAGACCTATAGCAGAATCCTCCTACCCCTGCCTGCTGTGCTGATGTCCCCAGGAGTGTATCAGGAAATGCATTGATTCACGACAGTGTTCTATGACGATAAACGCACATGTCACCGTGTTGATGGTAGAACATGCCATTTGAGGCACCCTGAATTTCTATTGTCAGGCCATGGGAACTCATTTTTGACCCAGGAAAGGAACTTCTACCTCTCTTTCCCTTTCTTTCTTACCGCATATCCCCCTGTCTCTCTCAATAACAGGAACTTGTTTTGTGGCTCACACTGGCCCAGACCAGTGATCCTCCTGCCTCAGCCTTCCAGGTGCTGAGATTACCTGTGAACACTACTACACCAGGCTCAGAGAACGAACTGTCTCTTATTTTCTCCCCGTTGATGCAGGGAAGCAAGCTGAGGTTGCCCTCCCCCGCCCTGCCCATCAATTCTACTCGCTGTTTTTGCAGACATCTTTTTAAAAGACAAATCTCAAAATCTCTAAGCCTTTCCTTGCATTTTAAGCATGATTTTCAAATGCTCGCTGGCCACATGGCCTTTCTCCAAGTGAGAAGTACTAGAGGACTTTGAGAGTCCTCTGTAGCAGTTCCGTCTCCAACCGTTCAGACCAGCTCAGAGCTGTTTCTTCAAGGCATCAGGATGTTCCTAGCTCCCCTGAGACCTTCCACCTCCAGGAACAACCTAATGATCTGTAAGCAGCCCTTGCTCCCTTCAGTAACCGCTACCTTCCTAACACGCCTCACCATAGCTTTTGTCCACCTGCTTTGACTGTCCTCGGGGAGTCCCAAGCCTGGGCTGTGCATCTTGCTTGCACTCTGACAAGAATGAGTGATTGTTAGAGGAACGAAGAGTAAACAAACAAACAAGCAGCAGGTAGAATCTGCCTTTGGCCTCGGAGCCCATGAGAAGTCACACGATGCAGGAGATGAGTGGCATTAAGTGACATCTTAGGGGTGGAGGAGACACCAGGAGGGGCTTCAAAAGGCTTGAGGTTTTAACTGATTATCAGTACCATGGGTCTGCCAAAGACTAGTATAAAATAAATATATATATACAGAAGGACAGAAAGAGATTTGAAGTAATTTAAAGGAATAATAAGAAAACATTAAGAGATGTCTCCACTTGAAAGTTGTGCATTGTTAAGATTCCAGCCTTGGTGACTTAGGAATTCCCAGCGGGGTGGAAGTCTTGAACATGGAGATGCAGACCAAGCCTTGGGCCCACGCTCCATGGATCTTCCTTCTCATCTCTCTGTGACAAAGTTCATTTTCCATTCGTAAATTTATGTCAATATTCCTTTACTGCAAGGAAACTTAGAAATCCTTTGACTTTTCCCGCAAAGTGGTAAGATTCGCCTGTTTCCTTCACTAACAATGGGTGAGATAAAATCCTTAATGTGGTCTTGGTCTGTCTGTCTTGGAACATGAGACATGGCCCTTCCTTCTTCCCTCTCCTCCCTTCCTCTCCTCTTCTTTCATCTCTCTCTCTTCCTTTAGTTATCATGTAACAAAAAAAGCTGGACGAACTTTAAGGTTTAGCTGTGCGCATGCCAGCGGCCAGCCTCCGGTCTCAGTACCAGAACAGTCAGCTTTTCTTTCGCCCAGACAGGCGTCCATCATAGAGGGGAATTCATAGCCACCAGAGCTCCTGTCTGTGAAGAATGTGGGCCATTAAATATTACAGCAAGCAAGAATGGTATATAGCCAGGCATGGTGGCATGTCTGTAGAACCTGAGGCAGGAGGATTTTGAGTTGGAGAAAATCCAGAGCTGTGCTACACAGCAAGACTCTGCACTTGCATGGCTGCGGCTCACCTTCTCCCAAAACCTGAAAAGCTGTAGTTGCTGCAGAGGCACCAAATGCGGCTAATTCCTGAATCCTCTTTACATCACTCACTATTGGACATCTTTTAGGGTCATATTCTATATGCTTTGCTTCACACACACACACACACACACACGCACGCACGCACGCACGCACGCACGCACACACACACACACACACACCCCAAATCCTTTATGGACCTTCCCAAGGAAGTATATTAAAATAAATGAAATGGCCTGAGCCTGAAGGCAGGTGCCAGAGCAGGGTTGGGGTGTTGTGCTGGCAATGGGTCAACTCATTCAAAGACAACTTTGGAAGAGGGGAAAGCCTGCACCAGAGAGCTAGGCGGAAGGTCTTCAGGAAACTGTCAGAGGGTGTGGCATCTGTGTGCTCTGAATTCACCCACCTGAGAAGGAGCAGTGTCCCTTCCCCAGACGTTTTGAGGATGGAGTCATTCGGGAAAGGACATCAACTAAGAAGATTCGGGCTCTTGGCCCAAGAGTGAACACAGACAGAAATGGCCAGCAGGACTAATGCTGTACCCGATTCTAGGCTATCAGGCTACTGCAAAGCCATTTGGGCATATTGGGGGTGAGGGGTGTCTTGTGTGACTCAGTGATTGCCTCCCTCAGAGAGGCGCCACTGAGCCTCCAGGTTCTCTGGGCTCTGAAAAAGCCAGATCAAACTTCTAAGTGTTGCCAGGCTCTCCCCTGGGAATCCACTCCCAAGGCCCTGGGCTGAGAACACATACTAAGCCCATAAGTAAACAGCACCTAAAGGAGGGATCAGAGCCTGGCTTTCCTCAGCCCCATTAGCACGTTTGGGAAACAAATCAAACTGAAAGCTCCCCTGGGTTTGCTGAATGGACAGAGTTAACTTGTCATCCTGAGGTGTCAAAATGCCCAAGTGACAGACAACCCGGGACCAAGCACTGTGTGAAGAGGCCCTGCTCCAGTCTCCTTGGCTAGTGCCATTCAGTGTGACCCTGTCTCCACAAGGCTGCGGGTTAGTCATGCCTTCACTGCTGCTTTAAGAACAGGTTAAGAAAGAAGATGGGCAGTGATGGCTCACGCCTTTAATCCCAGAGGCAGGTGGATCTCCATGAGTTCGAGGCCAGCCTGGATTACAGAGAGAGTTCCAGGACAGCTAGGACTGTTGCACAGAGAAACTCTGTCTCAAAACTCACCCCCTCCCCCTGCAAAAGAAAAAAAAAAAAGAAGGAAAGGTCTGTTTTTTCTCATGGTTTGAGGATACTGTCTGTCATAAAGGGGAAAGCATAGCCACCAGAGCTCCTGCCTGTGAAGAACAGAAATGAGGCTCATTAAATATTACAGCAGGCCAAGAGGCTATGCAGCCAGGCCTGGTGGAATAAGCCTGGAACCTGAAGGCAGGAGGATTTTAAGATGGAGAAAATCCTGAGCTATGCTACAAAGCAAGACTTTTGCTGGACAAAAAGAGGGTAGGGAGGATGGGGTGGGGGGCAAAAAGTAAAAAGAAACTAATGACAGCGAATGAATTCCATGCCTTGGGCCAGAGTTCCTCAGCCTTTGGGAGTTACAGAGTCTGAGAAAGCAGAGGACCTCTTTGCAGCAAATAAATGGAAGTTGTTCCTCAGTTTTAGGGGTACACAGATACAGGATAAGAGCTCCTGGTGTCAGCGTACCAGTTGGCCGGTGGCCAATCACCTGCTCAAGGTGCTAACAGGTCAGAGTGGACATGGACGGATTTGTCCGAGTGTTCGGATCCCATCACACTCAGCTCATCCTCAGATGTTTTGTGGAGGCTGGGGGTACTGCATTTTACTAAGCTTTGAAAGGATGAGGTCTGCACCGTTCGGCCACATCTCAAAGATACTGCCCAGTGTGATGCTCGAAGTCCCCGCTACAGAAACACAGCAGTCTGCCTCTGGTGAGGAAGAAGCGGGCTTACCCTACATCAGCCATGTTACCATGAAGTCCTGCAGATGAGGTGAGCAAAGGATGGACCCCAGAAAATCCTCTGGTTCTTTCCTTTTGACGATGGGGACAATGCAGCTCAGGGAGGGCAGGCTCCTGGTCCCCAAATGCAATACCGGGCAAATGAAGGAGCAAAACTCAGACTCTAGAATGCTGAACTTCTAGGGTCATCTCCACCCCCAAGGCAATGGCTCTAAAAAGGGCCACTCCCCACGTGCTGGTAATCTGAGATAGTTAATGAGTCAGAAGGGGAGTCAACCTATGAGATCAAAATGTGCAAATATCATCACCAGCACCCTCTGACCCATCCATTATTACAAACTTCCTTTTTAAGGATCTCTGCCCTCCCTACCTGCCATCAGGTTTGATTTTAAATTAATGTTGTTTGTAAGGACCACATGTGATGATGAAACAACCAGCATGCATATACGTTTATACATATATAAAGGGAATTACACATTCATGTCCATGAGAGGACATATTCGAGATGGTATGTGCATACAGCAGGGGTTGGTTATCCACAGGCTATATATGTGACACGAGTCCCATGTGACCTCAGTAGGTCCTGGGCTGAGCCAGCTGGGTATAAGTGTGCTCAGATATTGACACAAAGGAGGAGATGGCATAATGAGCCACTGCTCAGAACACCATTAAGTGGAGTGTGACTGTGTGTCTATGTGCATAAAAAAAGACAGATTAATATAAGAAGTGGCAGCTAAATGGCCTTCCCCAAAGCCAGTAGTCACAAAGCTAAAAGCCCGCAGCTCTGCCGACCTCAGTTCCCGAGTTCCTGCTCCACAGCGCAGGCTTTCCCCCCTTTCTCAAGTGTGTCATTGTCCTACAGAAGACAAACGCTTGCCCAAATGTCGAGACAGAATTTCAGGCCAGAATTGCTCAATGCTGGCTTGGCTGGAGAGACAGAGACTTCTAAAATAAAGAGCTGGAGGAGTTTCACAGGCACTGCGGGCTGGCTGGGCAGATGAACCTGTCTGAGGCTCTCTATGTCCAGGGCTCTCCTCCTCCCTTCTACTCCACCCCGGCTGTGAAAGGAAGAGAGGGGTCCAAAAGCTAAGGCCAGAAGCCAGAGCTCAGTTGGTCTTTAGAAGAGGGGAGAATCAGGAAGCTGTGCCAGACTGCCCGGGCCCACTCACACCGGGAACAAACGGCTAATAAATCAGCCCTGCTAAGCCACTGAGGCGAGGAGTGAGACGCCTTCCCATAGGCTGGCTCTCCTTCTAGCTCATTAACTATCTGAGATTACCACCAAATGGGGGGGGGGGGTTGGCCCCTGAGCTGAAAATTAAATTAGCCTAGCTATAAACCAGAGAGTGGATGTGTCTGTTGAGACAACGATCCTGGGGAAAACCCAGCCACTGACTGGGCCCCTATATCTGTCTTGTCCCCAACCCAGCCTCTCCTTTGGTGGCCAGATAAAAGTGAACGTAAAGAGGTTGGGCCGTGCAAAAGAATGAAAAGAGAGCTTTTGTGCTGTTGTCTTTTGATGTGGAGTTTAGCCGTGGATTGAGACCCTCCTGACTGCCTACCACATGCTGGGAGTATAGGTGTGCACTACCACTCTTGGCTAGAGTGGACATCTTAAGGATGTTTGGTACTGAGGCCTGAGGATGATGCCTCATGTCTATAGCACACTTAGCTAGCATATGTAAGGGCCTGAGTTCAGTACTCAGAAAGAAGTTTGGCATTGGGGGGCGGGATGAAGGGATATTGAGATCAGAAAGAAAGAAGGAGGGGGACTGGAGAGATGGCTCAGTGGTTAAGAGCACTGACTGCTCTTCCAAAGGACCCAGCTTCAACTCCCAGCATCCACATGAGAGCTCACCTCTGTAACTCCAGTTCCAGGGGATCTGATGTCCTCATTGAGACATACATCCAAGCAAAACACCAATGCAAATGAAATAAAAATAAATATTAAGAAAGAAAGAGAGAGAAAGAAGGAAGGGGCCAAGAGGGTGCGGTTGAAAACACGGAGCCAGTAAAGAGGGAATCGGCTGTATATGCACCAATTCCTGGACCCTGCAAACGGGTGTGCTGACCACACCCTCAGTACAGACGGTCACCTTCAGAGTCACCCACTTACTATCAAGTGGGTACCCTGGCTCCAGCATCCCCCTCTTTAGGATCCAGGAATGCAGCGCAGAGTCTACAGCTGCTCCAGCTGCAGGCCCCATTTGGAAGTAGAATTTCTAATTACAGGGCTTTCCTTTAATGGCAGGCTCCATCCCAACAAGCAACAGAACCTCTTTGAGGATGAGTGTCCTCTCCTTCATCATGAAGGCTCTCTAGCCATGACCTCTTATTCTGGGCACCCTCTTTTCCACTCAGTCCCTGCTGAACTCTGTTCAACAGAATTGCCATTTTGGCTTCCAGGTTGAATACTGGGGCATGGGGACGGAAGCCCAGGACAGTGTGCGTTAGTCACTCGTCACTGTGACCAAATACATGATGAGAAGCAACTGTAGAGAGGAAGGGCTTGTGAGGGGACACAGTCCTATAGAAGGAAAGGCCTGGAGGCAGACGGCCCCTTTTGTGATAGGAGGATGCAAGCAGAAACCCTTACGTCTTGGCAAAAGTGTGCTAGTCAGAAGGTGGTCCGTAATATCCTTGAAACAAACAAAAGGCAAGTGCTCAGTAAATTACAAAAAAAAAAAAAAAAATCTGGCTGCAAGTCTCTTGGCCCTGTTGCTGTGAGAAAGAACCCTGAGCAAAAGTGACTGAAGGGAGAAAGGACTTGTGTGGCTTCTAGTTCCAGAGGCATACAGTCCACCATGGCAAGAAGGGCATGGTGGCAGGAACAGGAAGTTGGCCAGAAGGAAATATAGTGCCAACACAGGAAGTAGAGCTAAAATACTTCCTCTAGCCAGGCTCGGTCTCCTAAAGGTTCAGAGTCTCCCAGGCAGCAGCAGCTGTGGACAAATGTTCACACACGTGGGCCTGGGCGGGCATCTCACATTCAAACACAGCAACGGCAACTATAAAGAACAAAACCCAAAGCAGGGGACATTCAGCTAACAAACAAAATCCCTGCTGAAAAATCCTCATTCCTTCCTGCTTCCCAAGCCCTTTGTTGGTCCCCAAGGCAGACCTCTGGCAGGGAGAATTCTTTTTTTGTTCTTTGTTTTGTTTGTTTGTTTGTTTTTTGATACAAGGTTTCTCTGTGTAACAGCCTTAGCTGTCGGGAACTCATTATGTAGACCAGGCTGGCCTTAAACTCACAGGGACTCTCCTGCTTCTGCCTTCCAAATGCTGGGATTAAAGGCGTTTGCCACCACCACCCAGGTGGCAGTGAGAATTCTGTAAATTATTCTATGGAGATATGAGAAATGGATTTTAGAACTGGGGAAAATTCCCAACAATTCCAAGTCAGAACACACAACTGACATGCAAGCATCAAATGGGAAATTCTTTTTTTCATAAACATTATTAAGAAAAACTCGAAAATAAATAAGCAAATCACACACCATAATTAACCAGACCCAAAGTCTATATGACTTCATGAATCCGTATAAGGTTAGAACTAGCGTTCGAAATAGAAGCTGTGAAGTTTCACACTAAACCTCAAACTTTCAGAATCAAATACGTTTTATATACTTACCCACTACCCCAAACCAAAAAACCCGTGAGAGTTAGAATTAGAAAAGCGATCAGCTTTCAATCCTCTTTCATAACTCCTGCCCATCACTTGCATCCAGTCTTCCTGCATTCCCTCATGTTTAACCTTTCTTCTTTTCTTCTCCACATTTATACTGTTATCCACAAGGGTATTTATTTACACACACACACACACACACACACACACACACACACACACACGGAGAGAGAATTAATTTAGGTTCTGTATATGAGAGAGGAAATGCAGTTTTCTCTTTCTGAGATTACATGATCTTGCTTAATATTATACACTTTAAGTCCATCCATTTTCCTGCAAATATCTAACTTCATTTTTCTTTACAGATGGGTAGTATAGTTTATAGATAGATAAATGATAGGTAGAGAGATAGATACCAAATTTTCATATCCATCCATCTGTTGATGGACAACTATGTTGATTTCAATTATTTGCTACAGTGAATAAAAGAGCAATAAACACAGAAATAAAGAAGTGAATTCTTTATAAAGGTTGCATGGCAAAACAAAAGGCCAGCTCTTTATTGATCTATATTTGGCAATGTCTCCACGCAGCCTGGCTGTCAACTCCTGAGCCTCTTGCCTTGGCCTGCCCCACTGTTGATCCTGACTGGTGACCCCCACTGGCTGCTTCAGCCTTTCACATCTAGAGCCTCAGAACCCACTCCCCAAACTCACCTCCCCCACTGGGGGCCATATGGGTAGGAAGAGGAGGCTTCAACATTTTTCAAAGGAGAGAATTGTCCATATACAGTAGGCCGCTCCCAGCAAATGTTCTTTATTCACAACACAGAATCCTCAGGAGCCTGTTTTGGGGTTTCCAGCTGTAACTGGAAGAAAATGCAATCCCCAAAATAACTAAAAATGAATGAGTGGTCATGCCCTGGAGAGATGGTGGGAAGGGAGGCAGGGGTGGGGCAGCCCGACCCAGGAGCTACACCTCGCCTGGGGTCTCCTATAACCTCGGAACACCAGATAAAAGGGTGTAGTTCTAAGCCAGAGCCAATCAGCAATTGCGATCACTTTTATAGTCCCTCATGGAAGGTTCTAGACCGAACTGAGTTACTCTGTAGTCAGGGCAGGAACAGGCCTAAGCCATGTGGGAAGGAGGGCAATGTGGCTTCTCCGGGCCTCGAGTCTGAGCCTTAGAAATGAAGGTTGGCCCTGCCCACGTGGCATTCCTTCACTGGCCTCCTGGCTCACCATGCTGGCAGA
Source organism: Ondatra zibethicus (assembly GCA_004026605.1). NCBI lineage: Eukaryota > Metazoa > Chordata > Mammalia > Rodentia > Cricetidae > Ondatra > Ondatra zibethicus. The sequence continues at coordinate 189,024 of PVIU01001301.1, read as the reverse complement.
GAAGCCCTGTCCAGGCATGCCCAAGTTCTAAGCCCACAGAAGTGGGTAAAGGACAGGCAGACGCTGGCAGCCAGGCCCACAGCGGACTAGAGCCCATGTGTTCTTACACATTCCGGTGTCTGGAGTAGATGGGGATAATAGACCACGGCCTTTTCCACAGAGCTTCGGAGCCCAGGACGAAGGAGACATCCATGAACCAAGGGCACTCGGGTACCCAAAAGCTGTGCATAGACACTGCAGTGAACGCACTGGGAAGAACACAGCATCTGTCCAAGATGCCTGAGCAAGCCTCGTCTGGCAGGCTTAGTGCTAGCTACCTCAAGGTGACACCTACCAACTTTCCTGTCTAGCCTGCCCTGACCTATCAAGTTACTTCATTTCCCTCAGAGATCCATAGCAAGAATTCAGACATGTAGCTCAAACAAGGCTGGTGACAATCTTTGACATAGGAGAATCTGGTGACCTGAAAACTCCCTATGACTGGTAAAATGAAGGATTCCCCTGCCTCTAGATTCCTCCCCATGCCTAAACTCTGACTTCTTGTGTGCTCTGACCAACTTTTAGTATTCTACCAAGACTCTCAGGCTTTTTTCTCTGCACTTAACACCTTAACAGCTTCCTTAATGATCTGCCAGTAAACTCAAATACACCCTTCAAAGCCCAACTTAGTAGGGCCCTTTGCTTGGTCCTGCTGTATTTCTCTTTATTCCTTATGCTTCTCATTAAATCGACCCTAGCCAACACTGTGGGCTCCCTGAAGACCCAGACAGAAAACCAACAGCTTACTTACTTACTAAGTGCCTACTTACTACTTGATCCAGTTTAGATGTTCAAAACTTGGAAGAGAAAATCATGAATGAATGGCAGAAGTGAGAAGTACCACCTAGGCATGACTGGCAGTAAAACCTGCCCTGTAACTGCCCGAATCCTACAAGGCCCCAAGGAGAGGGGGGGGGGCATTCAATGTCCCCCAAACAGACAAGGAACTTTAGAGGACCAGAAAAGAGATAAGCATAAAAAGCTGGTTCAGGACCAGCAAACAGGATCTCGCCGTGTGCCTGGCTGCTCTCTCTCTCTGTCTGGTGGACTGCCTCTGCCAAATGTCTGCCTCTAAGCAGGGAGTGGGGGTTGAGGGCATCCTGGCCTGGCAGGTGTTAGACAGACACCAAGTGGGAGGGGCCTACCCAAGACACTGAGCCAGGAGATAAGAAAGTGATCCTAGCAGGCTGAAATACAGACACTCCTGAAATCTAAGTATACATCAGCAGTAATCAACCCCAAGTTCTTCAGCTAAAATGTCCCACCCACCTCCTGTCCTAATGACACCCAATCCGTAGAGCTCCTCTGTTTCCGGTGCTGTGGGGCTCAGGGTGCCTTCCAGCATTCTCTGTGGCTGCAGACACAAAAACAGAACATGTGCTTTTTGTTTTGTTTTGTTTCCAGCCTCAGGCTGTTGGTGTTTTGAAGTGTTGTTCACATTATTTAGTGAAGACCTCGCACTGCATCCAGGAAGAACAATGATCTTGGGGCCAGGGCAAAACACACAGAGACCACAGGAACACTGTGCTGAGCAGGGTGGGGACTAGCTCCATAGTTTCCAACACAGGCAAACACCCTGCTCAGTAAACACCACAAGGCTCGCGCCTTTGAAAGCAGACCTAGGAAAGCAGAACCTGCAATTAGCCTGCTCTGGGGAACAACAGCCAGGGGAGGCCTGCTAAAGAAGCCAGTGGCAAGACCTGACTTGAAACTCTCCCTCGCAAGCCTGCTTCCCACTCCTCAGTTGACCACTTTCTAACGCTGCCCATTGCTTCTCCTTCGGTATTGTGTGGAGGGAGGCCGAGATGGAGAAAGGGAGGCAAAAGCAGAGACAGAGAACAGGATCAAGAGGTCAAAGCACTGCAAGAAAACTCAGAGGCTTGCTCCAAGAGCATACTCCAAATTGGCATCCAGACAAACACGTCACAAGATGATGGCTGATATGAATGAAAACAGAATACATACAGGATTCTGGCTCAAAAGAAGATGATAGGTCAAACAAAATTAAACATATATATTTTATATGTCATATGTATGATAGGAGAGGAGAGGAGAGGACAATTAGACATTCCTGTAATACCAATAACTAGCCAGAGAGCTCACTAGACAGAATGGGCCGTATGCACTGTGGCCACTCTGTGTGGTGGGGCTGGAGGCATAGCTATCTCCCACACTGTGTCTTTGGTTCATCCACACTGTTGGGTCCTGCCCTGGCTGTGTGAGGGAGATGCTGGCATCAGAGACATGTGACCTTCTCAGGTATAAAAGTATCTGTAGCAAAGAACTGAGTTACCAACAGGTGTGTGTGGGGGGGATCTATTAGGGAACTAAACATTTCGAGACAGAAATTTCTCACTGGAATTGACTTACGGCACCTGGCTAAGCAAAGCCTGTCCCAGGATGGCAACAGAGGTTCAAAATATAAATGAAGTGAAATGGGTGAGAAGAAACGGTAAACCCCATTCCGAATGTCTGCGAAGAACAAGGCTGCGGAAATTTCACTGCGGAAATTTCACAGCGAAAAGTGCATCCCTGACATGGAACAGAGCACGCAGCTCTCTCCAATCAGGTTGCCAAGGAGGGAACTGGGCTATATGTGGGACGACAGGGAATGGGGGAGGGGTGGACAAGCTGTGTTCTGTGCCCAGTACAGCTGAGAGGGGCTATCCAGCTGGACCCTTTGCCAAATTAGCACCAAACCTGGACTGCTGTATGCAGTTCCCATCCTCAACACTGACAGCATCTTCACAGGCTACCGGACCGCTACAGAAAGCCAGGGTGGTGGCAAGGCCCTTAAGATTTGAACCAAGACCTGTTAGCACAGGTTCATCCACTGTAAGAAACGCGCCCCTTGGTGGAGAATGGGTCTCGGAAGAATGATGTGTCGGGGTGAGGGTACCTGGGAGATCTCTGTGCTTCACACTTGCCTCTGTTGGGAACCTAAAACTGCTCCAGAAAATAAAGCCTATCTTTTGAAGGCAACTGCCCAATAAATATGCCCTTGTTAGATCAGTAGGGGGAAAAGTAAACACAGTTTATAAGAGTGCATTCATTATTCATTGAGCTTAGTGGCACACACCTCTAATCCAACCTACTCAGTAGGCAGAAGGACCCCAAGATAAAGGTCAGCCTGGGTGAGTTGACTGGGATCTGCCTTGGATTTAAGCTTTGCTCCGCTCCCTCCGGTACACACCCACCCACCCACTTGGGGCTTCTGCGAAGCTCATGGGTGGAAACAGGATGTTTCTTCTTTGTGTATCTGTGTTAACTGGCGGAGCTGGCACATGCTAAATGCCTGGAGCCTCTGGAACAATCATCTGGGAGGCCTCCAGGGACTAGTACGGGATGGACTGAACGAGGACCAGCTTCCAGAAGGCAGGGAGGGGTCTGGAAGGATCGGTGTCTGATTGTGTCAGTCTTCCAGCCTTCCTTTCTTCCAGAGAGTCTGCTCTTTAGGGCAAGAATGGGCTAAATCTTGGATTTTGTTTTTTCAGCGCCACTTGCAGCAATAAGAAAGCAACTGCTCTCCTCTCCTCAAGCCAGAACGAAGTTAGTTTCCACTGAACGCTTGCAGGCTGGGGTCCTGAAGGCTGGCCCTGCAGGGCTGGCAAGTCTAATGCTGAAGCAAGGCTAACAAGAGGCTAGAACTGGGCGGGCCTCCGTGCAAGCCCGACGCCATTGGTCTCTGGACAGTCCCTTCCGACCAATGTGCGCGGGCTGAGGCAGCTCCGCCCGGCTCAGCCCCACAGGTGAGATCCTGCCAGAAGCGCACGCGTGGCAGCGGCCGGCCGGCGTGGGTCCCTTTGCTCACTAATGTCACCAGACCTGGAGAGAGGGCGGCGGCCCCTCCCTCACATCAGGAGAGGGCGTGGAAAACGGCTTCTCTCGGCTCTTCCCAGTGCAGTTTACAATCTTCACTGGCTACCCTCAATCTCAACGCCCAGACCCCCAGTTTACTTGTGTGTGTGTGTGTGTGTGTGTGTGTGTGTGTGCGCGCGCGCGCGTCCTGCAAAGTTGTGTGAGGCAAATTTTTGGATCTGGACATCCCACTAAGTCGCGGATGGACACACGAGTAATGGTCAAGGTCTCATCCAAGAGGGTTCAAAGCAGTCTGGCTGGGCTGAAGTGCCAGAGACCTGATATTAAAAGGGTGCCCACTGTTCACATCTATCCTGCATACAAAGAAAATATCTTTTCTAACAACTAACATACTTCGTGTCCTTTTAAATATTGAGAAATGTGAACTCCTCTTTATTAAAGGTCTTTAATAGCATCTATTTCCATGGCTACCCACTCAACTTTTACATGTAGTTTTAACTGACACCATTTGTATGAAGTCATGAGGCTGAATGTGATATCTCAATTCCTGTATACACTAGGGTCATTAGCATATCCATCACCTTAAGCCTTTATCGTTTCTTCGTGGTGGGTACATACAAGTTTCTTCTATTCTGTTACATAATGCATTATTGTTAATTGGATTCTCCCTGCTGTGCCACAGAACTTCATAACTTTGTGGAGCAAAACCGGAGTAGTACAACTTCATTTATGCATGTTTCTCACATGTCCAGTGAAGTCAGTTCTTTGAGTGAGTCAGTAACTTAAGCTATTTTTTAAAAAATATTTATCAACTGGCAGCAAAGTGTGTGAAGTGCACACAGAAAAGGATTTTAGAGGGTCACTCCTGTGCTTCAGAACGGTGTTGTAGGGCTTCTTGAGCACCAGGGACATTGTAACACTTAGCCTCCTGGCTATATGGAATTTCTATCAAGTTACTAAGAATAATTATTGCTCCTCAAAGGTAACCTCCCTCATCTCTGGACAAGGATAAGAACTAGTCTGCATGCATAAACAGCAATTTTATTTGAGGTAAGATAGTCTGAGAGCAAGGAATTAGACAGCCCTAACAAGGTAATAATTTAGATTATAAAGAAGTTTTCTGATCTATTAATGTTCAACAGTCCTGGTATCCCATTTTCTTCTTTCTTGTCACTTGAGGAAGGCAGGATGTGCTCTCAGTGCCCTCAACACTCTGCCACACCCTGGGAGGGGGTCAAGTGTCTCCCACTGCCCTGCCCTGAATTCCTCTTGCTCTCTGGGATAACCCAGCGGCAGGAGCTGCAGAGCCTTCTTCACAGGCCTAGAAGCTGTCTTCACGCGGGGCCTGTAGTGTGGGCATTTTGTGCTTCTGTCAGTCAGTTTAACTTCTGTGTTTACAGAGTCAGAACACGAAGCATCCCGAGGGGTCTTGGTCCTGGGCTTCGGATAGGATGCTGTGTGAACACGTTACCACTGATCTCAGAGAGTTGCCGGTTGTTTGTGTTTTGCTTGAAAAAAAAAAGTTTATTCCTAGCAAACTTTCAATTGGAAATAAGTCTACGGATTCAAAAAGTCATTTTGTAGGAGAAAACCTTATGTTTCATAGCTGTTTTAAACTGAAAAGATTAAACCGAAGCAAGCATGTTTAGAATGAGAATCTGTGACATACTGATTTTTCAAAACATTAAAAAAAATCAGCAAATCAGGAGCTGTGTAAGCTCACTTTGCCATAGCAAACAGAACACTGCTGACAGGGAAAACACATCTTGCAATTATTAGTATACATTAAGTCACCACTTTTTAAATAAGTAGATTCTTTTTAAAATGCAAAAATCAAATGTGATCAGCATTTAATTCCTATTTACTGTAGTAGTCTATCGTTTAAGAATTTGTCCTAAGATATGGACTGCAAACTAATTTTCACAGACCTGCTGGAAGGTCATTTGGAAGATAATAAGTGTAATTCAATTCATACATTTCGGCATTTTATTTGTCTAAAACTAATAGGCCGCTATTAAATATTGACAATTTTATTAACTCAGCATCTGGGAAAACACTTATGATTAGGTTAATTTATGTTATATTTTCCCCCCAACTTGTAAAAGATTAATCAACCGTTTTATGGTGTAATTTAGGAACCTAATTAAAAACAGAGCGCAACACATGCTACACAGCCTTGCTGGCAAATCTTGACAGCGTTCTTACATAATGGTTTGTATTTCAAATTGTTGCATCTCAATGGAGATGTCTGACTTCCTCCCAGCAGACTAGAAGTCCCATACTTGCCTTAAACTCCAGGACTGAGGAAGAGCAATTATTTAGAAACAGATAATCCTCAGTGAGATCTTAGCCTCTCGTGTTTTCAGAAACAGGGCTGGCCACCAAGTTTTTTGAAACAGGCTAGGCATATGGAGGTGGGAGATCAGCTAAAAATATAAAGGAAATTACTGTTTTTCAACGGTCTCGGAGATACTTTATTGCTGGATTTTAGAACCTCTAGGAAAACTGCAGAGTTCCAGCTACATCTGCCTTTTGATTAATAAGTGCAAAGCCATCCCTGTGTCCTTCTTGTCTTGGGATCATTCTATCTTTTCCAGAGAAGAAATTAATTCCAAGGGGCTTGAGAACAGGTCACTTAACCTGGGCCTCCCAGCCTGAAAGGGGCAAATGGCATTGAATAAACCACTTCCTCCCGGAGACACAGGCTGTTTTCTCAGCCACTATCCTTGAGGGATATTTTTGTCATTTTAATGACTCCTTTGCTTCTAGCTGTGCAGTACAGAGGAATAAAAGTGCCAGAGCGGTATGATTGTCCTCATCTAGTCAGAAACCAGCGTAGGATGGTTCCAAGTCAACTGTCCTGACATTACAAAGGATTTAAGATAAATGACAGAGCGGGCACTCAACATGGTGGTGGGGGACTGGAGGTGGGCAGGAGACCCACAAACTCTATTAGAGCAGAAATCACTTTGAATAATTACACATGAGTAACGGCAAGTTTTGGTCACTAAAGTCAGGGAGCCTGGCACAGAATGACCTCTTGTTGGAATAAGACCTCTGCCACTTCCTAGCGGGCAAGCTAGGACTTTGAGCAAGTTGATTAACCTCTCGGCCTGTGTTTCCTCATCGTCAAAATACCCCACTTCATGGATGGTAATGAGGATTAAACTAGCTAACTTGATCACTTGAAACAATGCCTGGTACAAACATTTAGTACAGTTTAACTACAACAGTTAAACCACGCGTGCGCGCGCGCACACACACACACACACACACACACACACACACACACACACACACACACACACACGGGATAGGGGTGGGGGGTGGCCACTGAAGTGCGGCCTAATTTTGTACCGAAATGGAAAGGAAAGCCATTCTGTGACAGGAGTTCCCACCACCGGTAAACTATGTGGAGCAAATGACAAGCCAACAAGGACTAAGTTAATTCTTAAACTTGGGCCATCAAATTCATGGAAATACAGAAAAACGTCAGCTGGATCACGAAGAAATGCTTTATAAAAACTGCATCATTAATACGTCTCCGGTTTAAATCCGGGTACCAAGCCGGAAGGAGGTTTGCTTCACCTGGGAGGGGGTTTAAGTTCCTGTTCCCCTAGCCCCAAATCTCTGCTTCACAGCACTCCCACCTGAGGGTAAAGGTCAACAGATAGTTTCATGAGCCTCTTAGACATCACCATCGGGCACTCTCTACGTTTGGAGGCCAATTAGAGAGCTGGAAAAAGTCAGTTCAGAGCTCCACACACCGGCACCCAGCCAGAGGCTGGGACTAGCTCGCAGTAGACTTTGCTTTTTGTAAACTCGGGCACTGTAAAGAATCATTATGTCTGCACAGAGTCAGCTCCAAGTCGCCACCTCTGCAGGCTCTGGTCGTCCAGGAGTCTGGGTCACCAATTGGCTGATGGTTTCTTGGTAGGGGGATATATAAGGACTGCAAATTCCCTGGCATCCAGGAAAACCCACCAGGCCCTGGTTAGGCCCCTGGCAGGGCTTTGTATTAACTCATTAAACTCATTAACAACTTGCACAGACACCGCCACGATCTCATTCTACAACCCTTTGCTTGCTGACCCCAGAACTCACCATTCCACACCCCTTCCCATTTTGTCTCAAATGCCTTTTAAAAGGCCACTCCTCGCTCACACTCTGGCTTTGAGGACTTGTTTTAACCATTATTCTGCCTTGCAACTCTCTGGTTAATTATTATGTATGCTGTTCTCCAGCAGGCGGGTCTCTCTCCGGACAGAGCAGAAGGGACCCTGCTGGCCTGACTCGGCCCTGTGAGCCTGGTGTACTCCAGCCAGGCTAGGTGCAGCGCTCTGGGTCAGGGTTTCTGGCGCTTGTTGAAATTAAAGTTTCAGGGTTGCTTTCAAATTAATTGTGAAGTCCTTACCATGGCCCAATCACCCAGAACAGTCTAAAGTGATTTACGAGTTTTAAGTAAACAGAAAGCATTTTTTTTTCTTTAAGAAAATATCCAGTAATTCTGCTGGCACGCTGATCCCTGGTGAGACAGCCCGGGAGGGCCTCAGTCAGAACACTTGTACCATGGCAGATCCACCAGGTCACCGCCGCGGGGCCTGTGCCTCCCGGTGGCGTCAGAAGGTAGAGGACCCTGGTTCACTGCGGCCTGGTTGAGCCCGGTCTCCGAGGCTGTAGGCGCTGCAGCTTCGGGTCGCCGGTCCCCGCCACGCTCTTGGGCTGAGCTCTCAGCCCTTCCAGCGCAGCCAGGGCGGTGGCAGGTGGAGGCAGCCACCTCCGCCTCCGCGTGAATCTTCTAGTGGGGATTTCCACCGCCTGCCTCAGGTGCCTCTAACACCCTCAAGGGCGCAGTGACTCGCCTGCCAGTTCCTCCCGATCCGGCCTCATGTGGGTCTGACAAAAAAGCCCAGGTTGCCTTGGGCTCGGCTCCACCACAAATGGTTCTAATCATGAGCCTGCCACCCGGTCCTCTGAACATTATCCCAGGAGCGGGATGTGTATGGGGAGGATGTGGGATAGAGGTAATATTATCAACACATCGACGGAAATAGCCTATGGTTAGCGAGGCTAACCCCATGGTAAACTGCACCTGGATACACCAAAGTATTGGTCCTACCGGGCCCATCCAGAATCCCCGTTATTCCCAGGGCCCGGATAAGAGCACCCAGGCCCACCGGTGGGACGTGAACCCGAGCGTTGCATCCGAGTCCCCATTCTTAACCCGCAGTGTCCTGGGAACCGCGGAAAGGACGGTCGTCACAGATGGCTTAAATCTCTAGACTTGGGCAACTTCTCACAATTAAAGGGAAAAAAAGCATAATGGACAAAGGGGAGTGGGCGGGCGAGGCTGGGAAAGGAGCTGCTTTAATCCTCGAGGGTCAGGCCCTTTTATTCGCCACGCCGTCCGGGCCCTGGAAAGTATGGTCGAGGCAAAGAGCGAGGTTCGGTTCGTGTCTCTCCTTATTTTCGGAAGTCGTGACCCTCTTTGAAAGTAATTGGGTCTGGAAAAAAACTCAAGGGAGAGGAGAGGGCTGGGTGGTGACCTAAGGGACTGGGGACCAGACCGGGTTTCCGGAGACTGGAGTGTGACCCCTCCAGCGGCTCACACCAGACCAACAACCCGGGATGCAGTGGGCAGAGGTCGCGATTGTGACCCCGGAGTCTGGGTCCCTTTGGAACTGGACACACATCCGGAAGTCACGACCTCGAAGCAACCCGCATTTCTCAATCAATGGTCCAGGGATATTCTTTGAGCCCGGACGGGTTACTAGGTCCGCGGGAACTAGCGTCTTGGCCTGGGCTCTCTCAGCACAGAGGCCAGGGACACGGCAACGCGCCGGCAGCTCCCCGGGCGAGCTCCCAGAAGCCTTCGAAGTGGCTGCGGACTGCAGTGCGCGCCTTTGCCCGACAGGGACCAGCACAGCTCCACGCCCGACGCACAGCAGCCAGCAAAGCCGCGCAGCAACCCCGCCACCCTCCCAAACAGAGGGGGCTCTCCAGCCAAGCGGGTCAGACCCCCTTCGGGTTCCGGTAACAAGGAGAATTTTAACAAAAAGTTAACAGACTCAAGGCAGCCTTGGCGCCGAGTCTTAGCTTTTCCTCCTCTCCCCATCTGGGCAGCAGAAGCGACTCTAGCGGTTGGTGTGTGGAGGAGGCTGCGACCCAGAGGCGCACAACACTCCCACAGCACTCCTACCCGCGTCCCAGGCTGCGAGAACTACAACAAAATTCTAGCCACACTGAGTTATTCGAGTGGGATATCGCCATCTCCGGAAAGTAGCTGGTTCCTCTGTCACTTCCCCAGTAGCTGCCGGATGTCTTTGCAGCCAGGTCGCCTGAATAATTCTAGAGCGCAGCGGACCACGGAGCCACCCGCGCCCCGCTACAAGTTTCTGTAGGTTGCTGTCACAGCCTAGCCGGGCGCACCCGGATTCTCTGCTACCGTCCACCCGCAATGCGAGGTCGCTTTTTGGTCCCTGCCCTCCCTCGGTTGCCCGAAGCTGCTACCTCCCCACCTGACGCGCAACGGCTCTGGGGGGTGGGGTGGGGGTGGGCTGAGGGCTCACGGCCCGGATCGCGGCCAGCGCAGGGGGCGGCTGGAGAGGAAACTCACCGGTACCAGGCGAGGCCCTTATGGTAGCTGCGGTCGAAGAAGTGAGGCTCGGCGCCCACGGCGCGCACGTCGGGGTGCACGCGCAGGAACTCAAGCAGCGCCCTCGTGCCGCCCTTCTTCACGCCGATGATGATGGCCTGCGGCAGCTGCTTGCTCCCGGAGCCGCTGAAGAAGCTGGAGATGGGGCTGGGGGAGTCCGGTGCCTCCGGACTCTGCTCCTCTTGACTCCCGGCGACTACTGTCTTATCCTTGCCTGCAGCCAGTGAGTTGGCCGGCGACGCCCGGAAAGGCATCTTAGAGAATGTCTCATTCGGAGCTGTGACCAGGGCTGGCTGAGCTTCAGCAGCACGGGATCCCGAGCCCAGGAGCAGCAGGCCGGGCGCGGCGGTGCAAGAGCCGGCGCACGAGTATAGAAACATATAGAGCCAGATGCAGAGCATGGCGAAGAGCAGCGCGAGCTTCCTCCTCACCGGCGGCGGGGGCGGCGGCGGCTGCGGCAGGAACCGGCCCGGGACATCGAGGCAGGACCGGCCGCCGCTCAGGCGCTGCCCCATACGCGGCCGGCGGGCGCGGCCAGGGGCATGGCTCAGCACATGGCGCGAGTCCTGCCGGAGCAGAGAGCACCAAGAGGGTCCCCCGCCGCTCTGCGCTCGAAGGATTCGGTTTATTGCCCTCGTGTGCGCGCGGCTGCCGAGGCTGCGGCTCTTTCCCGGGTGGCGGCGGCAGCTGCAGCGGCGACGGCTCTTGACATGTTGCCCACCAGAAGCCGGGACTGGAACGCAAAGTCAGGGCGGCAGGAATTGCGGGCAGATGCGCTGCGGAGGACGCTGTACCCCGCACCCCGGATACTCTGGACGGGGCGCACGGCAGCTCGCCGGGGCTGCCTCCTCGCAGCCAGGAGATTGAGAGCAGCCCCGGCGCTAGCCCGCAGAGGCTGCGGAGGAGAACTGCGCAGGAAGAGAGCCCGGCACTGAGGTGGAGTGGGCGGTCCCGGCTTTCCGAGTGACGGGCCGCGCTACCTACCAGGAACCGCGAGCTGCATGCAAATATCAGAGCTTCACCCAAGTCGAAACAGCCAATCGTCTCTCAGAACGTGGGGGTGTGGAAAGTGCTCGGAAAGGGGGGTAGAGCAGTCTGGGGTTATTATTGGCTTCAGAACTCAAGGGGCAGGCTCGGGGAGGCGGGGCCACCAGCTGGTGACAGGAGCAGATGGTGTGGATGCTGGAGTGACCCGGCGCTGGAAGAGGTCCCACCCAGTTGAGTGGAGCTCTCCTGTACACGCGCGCTTTCCCGCACTCGATCCTGGAGCCAGTCTTGGCTGTAGTGCATTCCCCATCCAAGTGTTCCGCCATCCCATCCGGTTCCTGAGTGTAAGAGCTGCAGGGCGGAGACGGGGATGAAGAGGGAACCCCAACCTGTATCCAGCCCCACCGTGTACCCAATTCCACACTCTAGGCTTGGGGGGGTCAACAGACTCTGATTTAGGAAGTTTAAACAGGGGAAACTGGGCGGAAGTCACTGATAGCCTTTCCCCCATTCTGTCTTAGTATTTGTTGAGGGTGATTTCCTTGCTCTTGCCTGGGACAGACGTAAACTCTACCTCGCGCTTTCCCAACTGTCTTGAAAGGGCTGGGGAGGTGGGTAGAGGGAAGGGAGATAGTTTGTTTAATTTAAGACCCTAGCTGAAACTTAAAGTCGCATGTAGGAGGTTTTATATGGGTATCTGTTCTTTGGCAACATTAATTTGACAATACGCTAACTTCCCTTTCTCTTGAATAAACAATAAAGCCAGCATCTGCCTGCCCCTGCTTAGGAGAAACAATGGCTTTCTGACCTATGACATTCATTCTTAGGCGTTTTTCTCCAGCATTTTTTTAAAAAGAAGAATGTCGAAATAAGGCACATCCACGAGTAGTGAGTAGCACCTATTTAATAGTGAAAATCCATTCCGAAGTCCTTCCTAGTTTCGCACATTTGTTTAGGGGAGAGGCCGGCAAGAGGGTCTTCGCAGAAACTGTAGGCGCTTGTACAGGAAGCGCGGGAGCTGGTGATTCGCGGGGCTAAATTCCTGCGCGGGCGTTCAGAGTTAGGAAGGTCGGGATGTTGGAGTTTATCCGGGTGGCTTGGGACCTTTCATTGCCTGGAACCCGTCCTCGGCAAGGCCGACAGGACTCCAATGCCAGGCTGCGTGCGATTCCGGGGCAGAATACTCATTCCTTTCAACCCCCGTGCGGGCCATGGAGGCCCAGGAGGTGACTCACTCTGCGGCCACCGGCACGCTACTCTTCCCAGTGGGCACGGGCGGGCCAAGCGGAACAGACCTTATCCTTCCCCCCACCCCACATTCAGCTATCTGGGACCAATGTGCAGGTAACCAGAGAGCATACTTTCCCTTCCGGAATAAATTGCTGTCCCCCCCTCGCCCCCCTCCCACAGAACGGCTTCGGGCTGCTGGAATCAAGCTGAGAAAGTGAGTTTGAGTTGCGCACCTCGGATTTGAAAGTGCATCCTAGCCATCGTGATGACCAAAGAGGGTACAGATGACAGAGCGGTCACCACCGGACCCTAAGTGCATTTGCTATGATCTTTAGACATCTCTGTGTCTCTAGCTCGAGCCCAAGCCAATTTCCCACAAAACTGTCGGGAGGGAAATCATTTGGTTGGAGGATACTTTTCTTTCTTCTCGTTTATTACAGCAGTTAGAATTCCCAGGGTTGTGTGTCGTCCCCATCCCACCCCACACCCCGCCGCAGCTATCGCAAAGACGTTTGTTCTTCAAAGTGATTTAATCGCCCTCACTTTTAATCTGTCAATTTCATTTTATTTTAAACTTCTAATGCAGGGAGCAAATGCATTCCTGAGCATTGGCCCGACTTTTTGGTTCTGAGATCGAGATGGAAACATCATCCGTGTGTCTGAAGGACGCGTTTTCAAGCTCTCGTTATTTAGATGGGAAGGAAGTTACTGATTTGTGAGTGGTGAATTGTAGTTCCCACGTGGCTCCCTTCAGGCCTGACTGAGTGGGAATAAAAATGATCCCTGTCCTGTGGGTTAGCAAAGTGAGCAAGTGAGCGATTACAAATCGAGGCCACCGGATATATTTGGAGTCTCTTTTTCCGGGGGTGGAAGGAAGAAGGCAGCAAGTGGAAGCAAAAGACGTGGGCGTCGGAAATTGCCAAGAGTGTGGCGCTGAGCTGAGCGCCCCAGGGCTAAGTTGCAGCCTAGCCCACTCAGTTCCACTGCAGAAAAACAATAGGGGAGGCCTCCCCTTGGGCCACCTAAGGCATTGGCCACCCAAGGTCAACGGTGGGCGGGGTCAGAATCGCAGCGACCTGCGAGTTGCAGAGGGCGAACGCTGGCTTTGGCCTTTTGCCTTAGGGCTCTTGAGGAGCTGTCCTGCATCCTTTGGGAGTTACTCCTGAGCCGCTGCTCCTCTCGATCAGACCTCAGCAGATGTCATTTCTACCTGGCCTTACGCAGCAAACACGAGGTCCGAGGTTCGTTCCTGGGCACAGCAGAAAGCCAAGCTGACTGAGAGCCCAGCTGGACCCCTTCCCTTATCTGTCGCTCCTGGGCATCCATCAAGAGCCACCACTAAAACCAGAAGAAAAGATTTCCCTCCAATAATCTTATCCACAATGTTTGCTCTTTGGAAAATACGTTAAGGAGAGAATTCAAATTCAGCACACCTGTGAGGTTTCCGTCTTATTTGGATTGCTTTATTTATGATTAACTAATGGGGGCGCATACCCAGGGCCTGGATGGCGGTTCTAATCTGCGGGACAGCGGTAGTCATTGCCCTTTTCCCCCAGGTCCTGCTGCTAGCAACCTGTTGTGTCCCCAGACTTTCTAAAAGGACTGGCTTGAACCAAGATTCAAGCAGTTTCCATCCTAGGGTCGGAACTGCTGGTCCAGTAGCCGGCAGCCGCCTCCTCCAGCTATGCCTGAGACCAGCCTCATTTCTGGTGGCTTCGCCCCCACCTCCACTCCCCACTCCCGCCTGTCCCTGAGGGACTGCAGAGCAGCATTTCCTGGGCGGCCTGAACCGGCGTCCCAGAGTCCCAGTTCCTGCCACCGGAACCTTCAGCATCGCTCTTTGCCAGCTCAGCCGCCCCAGGAACTGAGCAGCTGCTAGCCGGATCTGCCCTTCTTGGCCAAGCGGGAGGGATCCGCGGCGGGTGCGGCCGCGGGTACCCTGCCCGCCCGCCAGGGAGCGCTCCGGCTGCGCTACTGCTGGATTGATGGCCGCTGCCATCTGCTCTCTGCAGCGCCTTAAGGAGAGGTTTATACCTACGGCTGCTGGCGCCTCCAGGACGTCACAGGCGCCGGGGTCCTTTCTGTTTCCTCCCAAGGCTAAGGATGCGGCAGCGCAGAGGGGAATGGGTGAGGAATCCCTGAAGATGGAGATGGCGGGGGTGGGGGGCGGTGACTCCCCAAATAGGCTAGAAAAGCTTCGGACTGCCAGGTCCCTCTTTGAGGCAAGAAGAGCCAACATCAGTCCCAGTGGGAAGCTAAACCCGGACTCTGACTAAATAAAGCGTGGGGTCGTTGGGGAACCCAGCCGCCAGCCTCACATCATAAGGAAAAGATGTGTGACACCCAGATTGGGCTGGTGGCTTGTGCTGTGATGATTAAGTGCTGTGCTCACTCTGCAGTCTTTCTGTACCGTGCTGAGCACACCGACTGGGCCAGGGATTCCTGGCACCCTGGAGACCTGGGCAGGGTATGGGAACTGGGGAGGCCCAGGGATGCCTGGCGCCCTTCTGGGTAGATGCTTCCCTACTCTGGAAGTCGGTTTCTATCAGGAAGTCCTCTCCCCACAGCCGGGCTGTCTACAGGCTCCACCAGGAGGGCTGCTCAAATCGAGGGGTGCAAAGCGACCTTTACTCAGCTGTGCCTTGCCAAAGCCGGGACTCTGCCTCCCCTTAAAGAGTCCTCTGATTATACTTTTGTCAGAGTGCCCAATCGAAGGGGGTGATTCTTCCCTGCCAGGACTCTGACCTGTGCTCTGGTAGATCTACACTGCTTGCCCTAATCTGCCTCCCATTTCCCGCCTGCAGGAAAGTCCAAAGCCAAGTAGCTCTACTTACTGAGCCTCAGAACATCAGGGCATAGATTCGTCTTCAGCCCTTCCTCTTAGAAGCAGACCCTCAAACCCCAGGCCAGTTCTGGGGATTCAACTCTCCCAGTCAAGCTGCTGCACCGATGGAGGGAAAGAAGGTTGAAAAAGACCAATTTCATTTGTTTTTCTCACCACAGACTTCCTGTGGGGACATAAAGTTGTGCTACAACCCTAAGTGTCTTCAGGACACCCACCTCCCCAGGCTCTAAAACAAGCTTTCTTCTTTTGTTTGTCTATGTTTTGTTTGCAGCAGGGTTTCACGATGTAGCTCTGGCTGTCTTGGAACTACGTAGACTCTGTAGACCAGACTGGTCTTGAACTCAGAGATCCTGTTGCCACTGCCTCCCAAGATTAAAGAAGTTGCTAAAAGAAGCTGAGCCTCTCTGCAATGAGACAAGGGTTCCTGGAGCTTCGCTGGGAACACCCAGAAGGCAGGGTACTGCCGACTCCCTGGGACACAAGAGTGACCCCAGTGGAGCTCTAGACCTCAGCATTTCTCACCCCAAAGATATCTTCCTTAATGTCCCAGCCGAGGGCATGTTATCCATTCATCTGCTAGCCCTGCCTGCAAAGACCCTATGGGGAGCAGCAGGCTTAAAGGCAGGCAGATCCCTCCACAGGGTGGGCCCTGATTGACTGAAGCCTTCTGAGTTCCAGGACCTCCTATAGAGTCAGCAAAGGATGAAGGATGTGGACCCATATCCCAGCTCCACTTCTGGTCTCTGTCCAAACCTGCTCCCTGACCCCTCTATAGTGGGGGTTCAGGGTGGGGAAGGTGGAGCAGAACACTCTTCTTTTGCTTCCTGCACACTTCCGAGGACCCACCTGTACCCCCCATCTCTGGCATGGTTCATATCAGCACCCGGCCTGCTTTTATTCATAGCAACATCTATGTAGTTTCTATCTTCTTGCCGGTTCCTTTTTGTACAGCTATTTTATTTATTAAGGATAGAAATTTTTTTAGCTTCCAAAAATAGTCAGAAGTATAAGAAACACAGATTATGTCTCTTTCAGAAACAAACCTTGAATCTCTCTTTCCAGATACCGCCATGGTTTCTAAGTATACACTGCCATTTTTTACACTGTTTTACATTTATTTTTATGTGTGTGAGTGCTTTGCCTGCATCTACCTGGGTGTCTGGTACCCACAGAGGTCAGAAGAAGGCATCAGATCTCCTGGAACTGTAGTTAGAGATAGTTGTGAAACACCATGTGGGGGCTGGCAACAAAACTCTCCAGCCCTGCAGTTCATTTCTAAAAGGCTGGGAGTATTAAGTAGAAACTCTACCTTGACACAGGTGACCATGCCCTATCAGTGTGTGTATAGATAACTTCAGTGCTATATTAGTATTACGGTAGATGGCCAGTATTGATAGGGCATTAACTAAAGAACCACACTTTGCATTAGGCTTTGGCCTTAGTGTTGAACGGTCTGTGAGAGTTGACAACTGGATAATGACAAGAACCCACCATTATTAAGAACTCACAGAACAGGTTCCCTGCCCTAAGAGCCCAGTATCCTGACCTGCCCCCCCCCCCAGCCTTTTCTCCGTAGTTCCACTTTTTCCAGATGTCACTGCAGGAGCCTCTGTGTTTTCCTAACTCTATGGCATTAAAGAGGTGTGACCTTGGGAGCTGATGGAGTTATGAGGCTTTAGCCCCATGAATGGGACTGGTATCTCGGAGACAGGGAGAAAGGTTATCCTTTTTGGCCCCTCCTCCCATCTCTTTGACCACTTGAGACATAGCACTCCTCCTCCAGAGAGGACCACTGCTCCTGCCAGTGCCTCTGCCTTGAAATATCGTCATATCGTCACCTTAATGATGAAAGAAATAGTGGCCATTTGAAATCACTATTTCTTTTTACATTTATTTATTTTTATTTATAGAAGGGTAGAATGCACGTGTGCCGTAGCACTCATGTGGAGGTCAGAGGACAAGTTGCAGAAGTTGGTTCTCTCCATTTTCCATGTGGGTCCCAGGGCTCGAACTCAGGTTCTCGTTTTTGGCAGCAAGCACTCTTGCCCTCTGAGACACCTCACAGGGCTCTGAAGTCACCCAGTTTTGACATGGGTTCTTACGAAGCAACTGATAACAGGATCAGAGTGTACCCTCAAATCTGAAGAAATTTTAGGCTTTTTTCTTTTTTTCTTTTTTAAATATTTGGTTGCCAGTAAATAGGTTCTCAGGAACTGATGGCTGATGGGGTACTTCGATCTTCCTTCCTCCCTTCCTACCTACCTATAGGTAGGAAGTCTTCTGTTTAGAGACTCAAATCTTCCAATTGGAGTGAATTTAGTTTTTTAAAGATTATTTGGTTTTATTTTATGAGCATGAGTATTTGCCTGCATGTTTATATGTGCACCATGTGAGTGCGACCAGAGACCAGAAAAGGCCATCCTGGAGCTGGAGCTACAGACAGTTGTGAGCTGCCATGTGGGTGCTGAGAACTAAACTCCGGTCCTTTGCGAGGCCAGCCAGTGCCCCTAGCCGCTGAGCCATGTCTCCAGCCAGCGGCTTTATCACCAGCGCGGCTGCTTTCCTGGCATCGTTCTGCTCCGCTTCCTGCTTCTTGTGCATCTGTGGCAGCTGGGTGGTTCTCTTTGCTGTCCACACCTAGGCTCTCCCTCACCTGTACCGCTGGGAGGCCACACCCTCCTCGGATCAAAGGCTTTCTTCCTGGTCATAGTTCTGCTTTTGGGGCCTCTTCTCTCTGCTAGGTCCCCCTGGTGTGTTCCCTCTTCCCCGTGGCCCCTCAGTGGGGACACCTCCTGCTTGCTGCAGCTGTAGCCTGCAGAGGGGCAGTCCTGAGTGATGACAGCAGCCCCTGTCTCTGTGTGCCTGCGGGGAAGCAGTGTTGTCAGTGGTCCACATAGATGGGGGACAGGGATGCCGTCCATCTATGCTCTGCTCACCTGACATCACCAGCCACAGTTTCCCTCCAGAGGGAGCCGCTCAAGCCCCACCCCCACTCCCAAAGCAGGTTAGGCCATTCCGAGCTGTGCACTACCACTAAGCCCCACGTCCAGTCCTGCTACCTCTCTCTGGAGAATTTTGGAGATGAACGCATCTGAGATAGCATGTTCCCAGAGTTCCAGTCTAGAAGGAAGCTAGTAGATGCTTTCCTGTCCCATTTCACCTGAGCTGGAGGTGTTGAGTTCAAGCCTAGCTCTGTCTTCCTCCACACTTGGGGCTTTAGTTGGTTTTGCTTTCATCTTACTATTTGCTGCCCTTCATCTCGGCTTACTCCTCTTCTATCAACTTTCCAAATGTCAATATTGCTCTAGCTTTCCAGGGCCCCCTTCCCGGACTCAGTCAGTCTCACCCAGGGCTCGTTTTACCTTTACTTCTTCTCCAGTGACATTTAACAGTCTATGGGGACATTTTTTTTTTGGTTGTAGCATCTAGTGGGCAGACGCTGGCTCACAGCTAAACAAGCTGCAAGGCTCAGACAGCCAGGCCCTCACAGACAAGAA
Organism: Ondatra zibethicus; assembly: GCA_004026605.1. Classification (NCBI taxonomy): domain Eukaryota; kingdom Metazoa; phylum Chordata; class Mammalia; order Rodentia; family Cricetidae; genus Ondatra; species Ondatra zibethicus. The sequence goes on along the minus strand of PVIU01001301.1, from coordinate 169,952 downwards.
TGCCCTGGCCCCAGTGCCCACAGAAGGAGTACAAGGGGCCACACTGCATGGGGATGCAGTATGATTCTACCTAGCCCGATGACTTTAAACACTTTACATGTTCTAACGAACCCAGATGTTCACTCACAACCCAGACCCGACTGTCAGGGTTTGGATGTGGCCACCCAACTGAATTATACCAATTCCACTTGAGTTTCTCACAGAAACATCAGAACTTAAATATAACAAGGATGGGCATCTTGTTCCACCCCAATTTAAATTTAGAACTGTTGGCTTTTTGTGATGTTACTTTTTTTCTGGCTAACACAAAATTTGCTCATGCTAGAAAGTGCTGTTTTGGCAAGTTCCATCTTCAACTCTAAGGTGCAACATGGCTGCCATTTTTCATGCACAATTCAGGATTTGGTACATTACTATTGTATGAAACCTTCAGGATTTTTTTCATCTGGAAGAACTGAAACTGTGTCTCATTGTGTACTGCTTCTGTTTCATCCAAGCTGTAGGGCTGTAGGTCACCACTGTCTCTGATATGACTGGGCTGCCCACCTTCACATGAGGGCAGCCATTAATGGCTCCCACATTTCACTTAGTGTAATCCTCGAGGTTTATTCATGTTATAGCATCTGTTAGAATCTGTGTCTTTTCTTTTCAAGGTCATATAATATTCTGTTGCATGTTGATAGCACCTACTGATTTTTGACTTTTTGGAGCAATGGCTAAATACAAAGCCTCAAGCATGCCAAACGTGTGCTTTCCTTCTTAGCAACCATCTGACCAGGCCTGCATCACAAAATCTCTTGCATCAGTGGACATGTGGGATGCTTCCACATTTTGCCAGCTGTGAATAACACTTCTAGGAACATGGGACCAAGTATCTCACCAAGACTGATTTGAGGGTTTTGTTTGTTTTTGAGTTATATATTTGGGAATAGAATTGTTGAGTTATCCTATTTTTTAATTTTTATTTATTTTTTGGAGAACAGCCCATTGTTTTCAATAATGGCTGCACCACTTTACAATCTCACTAACAGTGCATAAAAGGTCTGGCTTTTCTACAGCTTCCTGAACCCTGTTTTCCATTTCTTTTCTTCTTCCTCTTCTTCATCTTCCTTTCTTTATTTTATTTTTGTTACTTGAGGTTGGACCCAGGGTTCTTCTTTTCTTTTTTTCTTCCCAAGACAGGGTTTCTCTATGCAGTCCTGGCTGTCCTGGAACTCACTCTGTAGACCAGGCTGACCACAAACTCTGAGATCCTCCTGCCTTTGCCTCCCAAGTGCTGAGATCAAAGGTGTGCACCACAATGCCAGGCTTTCTTTCTCTTTTTCTATCTTTTCTTCTTCCTTCCTTCCTTCTTTTCTTCCTTTCTTCCTTCTTTCTTTCCTTCCTTTCTTGGGGGGCAGGATCTTGTATATGCTAGGAAGGTGCTCTGAACTCTACCACGAATCCAGGGCCTGTTGCTCCAGGTCTACAATCCCATCAATCCTGGGCTCGTAGTGTGTGTGTTATGTTTCTTTAGCAGCGGTCATCATGGGTGTGAGGTCCTCGAAATGGCGTTGGTTTTTGTTCCCTAATAATTCTGGTACCTGAGGATGCTTTCTTTTATTTTTTTCCTTCTTTCTTTTTCTTTTTTGTTTGTTTGGTTGGTTGGTTTTGGTTTTTGTGAGACAGAGTTTCTATGTAACAGCACTGGGTATCCCAGAACTCACTCTGTAGACCAGCCTGGCTTCAAACACACAGAGATCTGCCTGCCTATGCCTCCCAGGTGCTGGGATTAAAGGTGTGTGCCGCCACCTTAAAGGATGCTTTCTCTACACAGGCTGCAGACTCAGAAGCAGTGCCACTCACCAGTGAGGCTCTTTCAACAACTTCGAGATGGAAAACATTGAGCTACAATCCAGGTTTCTCCATGCCCTTAAATATTTGGACCAGTCTGTAGTTTTCACCTATCAAAATTGGCCTTCTTCCTGTGTCAATCATTACAGCCACCAAGGCTTCTACCTAAGAGGATGCTGAGGACATGCCTTCAGCAGCAGATCCTCCCCACACAGAGAGGCGCCACACCCAGGAGTCCAGATGCCTCAGTAAATTGCTCAGGGAATTGAAGGAGCTTTTGAAGTAGCAGGTGGCAGACTACAAGTCTTTGAACCAGATTCTATTTACTTATTGGCTAAAAAGGAATCGTGGTGTTTTAATCGAAGAGAAAATCCTCAGAGGTATCTGGGGCATCAGAGGTTCTTACAGCCTGTCTCCCCAAGGTCTGCGTTAGTGTATCCAACATTGTAATCTGATGCCTCTGAAGGCAGCAAGAAGTTATGGGCTGTTAAATGCTGCTGGCTATCAGAGGTCCTTTCTGAGTCTTGAGTTACTCTAGGATCCCCCAGAGTAGCCAGGAATTCATTGTCTTGTATTTCTGACAAGCCACCATGTTATTCAATTGTACTCTGTGTGTCTTTGTGTGTGTGTGTGTGTGTGTGTGTTGTGTGTGTGTGTTGCTGGGCATCAAACTTGGGCCTTGAGCATTCTAGGTTCAGCCCTGGAACTCCATCCTACACCCCTTGACTTTACTAAATGCAGATTCTGGGACTAGAGAGTCACTCAGAAGTTAAGTGCACTTGTTGCTCTTTCAGAGAAACCTCCCTGACAGACACCCATACCCCGCCACATACTTCTTATTCCCCACACCTCATACCCCCCACACCATAACCTTTCCCTAATACCTCACACCCCCACCATAACTTCCCCCACACACTCCATCTTCCTGCCATAACCCCCTACACAACCTATACCCCCCAACACACCATACCCCACCCCACACACTGGAAATACCTTTCCAGCCTCATAATCAGTTCAGCCTGTACCAACCCCAGAGGGCACTGTCTCCATCTTCTCTCCAGAGACACGGTGAGAGTCACCTCCTTGTAAGATAGCGTTGTGACTCCTGTTCCCTGTACTTATTCTAAAATTGAGAAAGGCAGTGCTGAGCCTGCAGGCGGGGGCACCTGGGATTGTTAGACTGGCATTCACACCAAAATCACCTGTAGTTTAAACAGCAGTTGTCTTTAAATGCTACACATTTGAAACTGAATTTGAAAAGAGGCAAGGGCCATTCATAGTTTTGCCAAACATGGCCTGCATGACATGCAAGACCTATAGCGTTTCAACCTTCAGCCACTGGCCTACAGAAACCTTTCCCTTCTCTCTGACCTAGAAGCCCAGAGGAGGGCTGGAAAGATGGCTCAGTGGTTAAGAGCATTGCCTGCTCTTCCAAAGGTCCTGAGTTCAATTCCAGCAACCACATGGTGGCTCACAACCATCTGTAATGAGGTCTGGTGCCCTCTTCTGGCCTGCAGCCATATACACAGACGGAATATTGTATATATAAGACATAAATAAATGAATATTTAAAAAAATTTAAAAATTAAAAAATAAAAAAAAGAAGCCCAGAGGAAACAACAGTATTAATGCAGAAAAGGCACAGCGCACAGAGCAGAAGCATCTCCTCTAAAAGAGAATGCATTGTCGGGGTGGAGGTGACTTTTGAAGGCCATCCAGAGCAGCAGGCGAGTCCCTAGAACCCAAAGGCCTCTGGTCCCAGGACTGGTCCCTTGGGGAGCTGTGTGAGTCAGCTTTAAGGTTTATTCTGCCTCTGCATGGTTGACCTTTCCTCTTTACACACATGCCTAGCTTCACCACCCAAAGAACAATTTCAAGTTCTCTTTGGGAATTGCCCTCCACTGTAGCATGAATTGTAATTGTTCTTAATAAAAACCCAGAGTCAGATATTGGGGGGTGTGTGTGTGTGTGAAAGCTGAAGGATAGGAGAAGCAGTGCATGTGGCCAGCCACTAGAGAGACCTTTTATCTCAACCAATGCAAAGATGGAAAGTGTGATCCTGCCCTCACACTGTCTCCTCAGACTACACTGAGCTCTTGTTTCCTCCCACCTTGTATTCCTCTCTCCTCCCAGCCCTATCACTCCTGTCTCCACCTCCCTAGTGCTGGGATTAAAGGCATGGGATCCCAAGTGCTGGGATCACCTTTGTGTGAGCTCTGTTTCTCTTTTAGACAAATTCAATTTTGTGTAGCACAGGGTAGCCTTGAACTTACAAAGATTCCTCTACCTCTGTCTCAGTGCTGGGATTAAAGATGTGTGCCACCACTGCCTGGCCTCTAGTATAGCTTGGCTCTGCATTCTGATATTCATGCAAGCTTTATTTGTTAAAACATACAAAATATCACCACATTTTCCCTTTTTTTGTCTAAAATAAAAAAGGTTATAACTAATACAAGAAAAACTATATACAATAAGTACAATAACTATATACAATATATACAGTCAATAAGTATATCAAGAAAGTCTAGTCCATTTGCATTTGACAAATTCAGAGAAAAATACTCCATTAGTGAGTCAAAAGTGTTGTACCTAATTTACTTTCTATTCTAACTTTATTTTTGTTTTTTGGTTTTTTGGGGGGGGAGTTTGGCTTTTGGTTTTTGAAAACAGGGTTTCTCTGTGTACCAGCCCTGGCTGTCCTGGAACTCCCTCTGTAGACCAGGCTTGGCCTTGAACTCACAGAGATTCACCTGCCTCTGCCTCCCACGTGTGTGCCACCATCACTCACCTTTAGTTTTGGTTTTGGTTTGTCTAACTTGTATTACCATCCAAAATTATCTTTTGATGTCTTTCAAACTTATACACTTTACACCTCTTTAATGAGTTTCTTTTCTGAGTCTGGTAAACAAGGAAGATTATAACTGTAACTATCTAGTCTTCAACTCCCTCAGAGATCTGAGAAGGAAATAATATTAACTGAGTAAGCAGGAAGTGTAAGCAAGTGACTCCCAAAAATGTGAGAAATGACAGAAACAGCTGACTGGCAAGCTGGTCACCCAAGGTTCCACTGCAATGTTGGAGCATCCATCTTCAGCCTACAGGCCTAGAATATTCGACAGACTTTTTATTGTCATTGTTTAGAGGGATCGGTTACAAGTTGCTATTGATAATGATCAGGAAAAAAGCTAAACAAAAGAGATTAGGATTCAGGATTTTTGTTTTAAAGAAAAGGGGGGAGACATATAGCTATGATAAAATAAAAAGGTAGATTATTGAATCTACTTTTAAAAAGCAACTACTAGTTTTAAATATTTTACACTGGATTGGAGTTTTGCATATTATATACAAATTTTGTATGTTGATACAAATTTGAGATTAATTTTATTAGAACATACTGCACATACATTTCTACTCTTGTTCAAAGTACTGTACCTATACAGCTCAATTAACAATATAATGAAAATTTCTAGATTTTTTTTTTTGAGACAGGGTTTCTCTGTAGCTTTTGGAACTTATCCTGGAACTAGCTCTTGTAGACCAGGCTGGCCTTGAACTCACAGAGATCTACCTGCCCCTGCCTCCCCAGTGCTGGGATTAAAGGTGTGTGCCACCACCGCCTGGCAAATTTCTAGATCTTAAAAGTTATTATTTGTAACATGAAGGGCCTGCTTGTCCAGGTTTCTATCTTGCCTAGTTCCCACAGCCGTTTAGTCCCAAAGAAAATCACACAGAGGTCTCCATAAGATTATAAACTGATTGGCCCATTAGCTCAGGCTTCTTATTAGCTCTTGTAGCTTATATTAACCCATTATTCTTATCTATGTTAGCCACAGGGCTCAGTACCTTTTTCAGCAGGCAGGTCACATCCTGCTTCTTCGGTGTTCTAGGCAGGACTGCCAAGAGAAAGCTTCCTTCTTCCCAGAATACTCCTGCTCTCATTGCCCCACCTCTACTTCCTTTCTGGTTTTCCCGCCTATACTTCCTGCCTAGCCAATAAGCATTTATTTAAAACATGATTGACAGAATACAGACAATTCTCCTGCACCACTTCCCCCCCCCCTTTATATTTAAACAAAGGAAAATATCCATAGTCTAGCTGGAGAAATGGTTTAGTGGTTAAGAGCATTGCCTGCTCTTCCAAAGGTTCCGAGTTCAATTCCCAGCAACCACATAGTGGCTCATCTGTAATGAGGTCTGGTGCCCTCTTCTGGCCTTCAGGTATATACACAGACAGAATATTGTATATATAATAAATAAATAAATATTAAAGAAGAAATATCCATAGTCCATTTTTTGGGAATGTGGATGTAGTATTCCAGGCTACTTCTGGCTGGTTGGGCGCACTCATAATCTTATGGGGACCTAAAGAAAATTTAGAATTATGATCAAGTCCTGAATGGAGTATCCTGTGAGGCTTGATCATCTCAGGCAGCAGTCTTGAATCTGAACTGGATGTAGAACTCTGATATCCGGGCCATCTGTTCCTACCGGAGATTTCTCAGGTGGTCTTCCTTGATCAAACCTGAGTTTTCTTAACTCAGAATGAATCCACAGCCTCTCATTGCAAAATCTCTTCCCCAAAGTAACATACTTTTTTACTTCAATTTTGAAGTCAAGGTATTTTCAAAATACTTATCTTGGATTAATTCAGCAGCATTTATAAATAAATATCTTTTAGCAGCTGTTGCTCTTTTCTCAGCATTCAAACAATTCAAAGAGAGCATAATAACATACAGTATCAAGATTCTCTGTGTGTTTTCCATCTTTACGTGGCTTTATTTTGAACTCTATTTCTTTTATTTTTAATTTTTGGCTTTTTGAGACAGGGTTTCTGTGTATCTTATCCTGGAACTCACTCTGTAGACCAGGCTGTCCTTGAACTCACAGAGATTTGCCTGTCTCTGCCTCCCAAGTGCTGGAATTAAAGGTGTGTGCTACCACACCTTGAACTCACAGAAGTCTGTCTGCCTCTGCTTCCCAGGCATTGAGAATTAAAGGCATGTGCCACCACACCTTGAACTCACAGAGATCTATCTACTTCTGCCTCCCAAGTGTTGGGATTAAAGGTGTGTACCACCACACCCAACTATTCTCTTTCTTTTTTATTTTAAGGACTTTAACCTTATTTTCAAGCCTGCATATATTTTGAACACAGTGTAAACCATTTAGAGGTTTTTTTTTTTGTCTTTGAATCTCTCTTTACTGTATATCTCTCTCTTTTTCTGACCATGTGAGTCTTTAATTTGCTAAGCAATATGAAGAGGATTAAAGCCGTGTCTTTGACAACTGGATCCAGCCCATTTCTTAGCTTTCTGAGATTTCAGCCTCATGGATGAGGTACAGGCCAGAGCCATGTTTATTGTCACAACTCTATAGTGTTTCAAGGTCCCTGCCAGCAAGCAATCTGCAGCAGTGTGCTCACAAACCACACTCAAATGCTCCATAGTCAGACTGCCTACCTGAAAGAGTCAGAGTTTGCCCTGGCAGGATGGCCCAGAAAGCTGGCATTTTAAAATGGCACAGCTATGGCTGAAAACCGAAAAGCATGCAGTCATCTTTTCATCAACACTATTTAAGTGTTCATGGTAGGACCTCTTAAAAGAGCTGCAAGGCTTTACAGCTAAAGCTGAGTCAGGAAGCCTCTCTTAGATGAGAGTGCTTGCTTGCCTCTAGCAGAGCAGAGCAGATCTGAGAAATTGCTGCTACCAGAAGCCATGCTTTACTCTATTCTTTTCTGCCCAGAATTACTTCCCATGCTCTGTCAGGCTTCATGTGGATGCAGTTGTCCATGTGGGCGCCATTCTGTAACATGAGGTCCTGGTTGGTTTCTGTCCTTCCACCAGGTCCCACAGTCATTTGTAACATGCTCTCGCCTCTTACTACAGATTGGCGCCTCAACATGGTTGACATAAAATCTGAGAGAGTTTCAGAAACAATACAGATTTTTTAAAAAATTTATTTATTATGTATATAGTGTTCTGGGCATCAGATCTCATTATAGATGGGTGTGAGCCATTATGTGGTTGCTGGGAATTGAACTCAGGACCTCCAGAACAGCAGTCAGTTCTCTTAACCTCTGAGTCATCTCTCCAGCCCCAACAATACAGATTTTAACACAGCTCCTTGCTGTTTGCTGGTGGCTTGCCACAGCTACTTTAAGAGAGATTTTCCTGATTCAACTCTAGCAGGAAAAAAACCGCATGGTTTTAAAACAGGCTTCCTGGGCTGTGCCACCAATGCGAACTCCGGCTATGAAGCATTTCAATGGCTTTTGTGGGACCAGATGTTTGTGTGCTCACTCAGGATTGGGAAGAAAGTACTCTGAGACCATGCCAATGGCTCTGCACTCCCCTCCTGGACAGATGGCGAAATCAGGCTTAGGCAAGTGGGAGAGCATGGCGGATTCCAGGCGCCATACAGAGAGATGTTTCCAGGCTGCGCAATGCTCTGCATGGCAGATTTGACTGTAGCTCAGATAAAAAGACTTTATGTTCTGCACGCTCATTCTCAGAGTTAAAGTGCTGAGCGCAGCTCCTACCTGGCAGCCCCAGAGCTAGCAGAAATGGCATGTCCACCATTTTAAAATTGGAAAGAGATGGAGCCAACATCCAGAGCAGTTGCAACCAAGCTGTTTAGCATTTTAAAAGCTCTTCTAGACAGTAGAGTATTACAGACAATGCAATAAGAACAGATTCAGACATAAAAGACCTCTAAGTGGGTCACAGTGTTGGATGGGTGTACGTAGGCTTGGGAGAGAAAAGAAATAAAGAGTATAGAGAGATGCTTTAAAAAAAAGGTAAAGTCTTTAAAGAGACAGAGTACAGATAGTCATAGATTAAAAAAAATAAGCCACATAAAAATGGAAAATTCACAGAGAGTCTGTATTATGTATATTACTGTGTTTTCTTTGAATTTTTTGACTGTGAAGGAGCTAAGTACAGAGAGATATTTCATTGTGTGGGCTGCTAAGCTAAACCAGCGTGTATATTATAAAGATATCTTGACTTCACAATTTGTGTCTAAGGATATGTTGCTTTGGAAAAAAGGTTCTTCTCTTGTCTCCACAGAGGATGAGAACTGTGGATTGCTTCTAGACCAATATGGTATGATAGACCACACCCTCCTGAAAGGTTGCCGTAAACACCCTCAAAAAATTACTTTGCCTTACTGATGACTGAGATGAACCTAGCATATAGGATACACCATGAAAGACCTGATTACCAGCACCCCCTTACAGCACGAAGCAGTTTGGAGAGAAAAAACTGCGCCCATATTCCCAAATATTGTTTATAACTGTTTGTTTACATTTAAAGGGGGAGATGATATAGATATAATTAACTTGCATTGGTATAAATCTTGATTTATTGATACAAGTTTAAGGTCAATTTTGTTATACGTATATGTATTTCTGATCTTGATTAAGGTATTGTGATTGTGTAGTTCATTTAAAAATGTAATGTATAATTAGGAAATATAGGTTGTTAATGGATAATCATCGATAATAGTCAAGTTTGTAGTCATGTTAGATTTTCTAGATATATAGAGATATATTTCAGTTAGATAGGCGTTCTTCATATCTTTCAAAAACTACAGAATATGGCAATTAATGTTTTAATAACTTAGGGCTTTTCATGACAATGAGACATGTCTGCTCTTGGCAGCACCAATCTACTTCAAGAGAAAAATGGGCATTGAAGAGGCTCCTTATGGAGTTTGTTAGTCATTTAGGCAAGAAACTGCTCTTGCCTGGACTGTTGCATAAACTGGACACAAAGAACCTGCAGAGAGAGGACTGATGAACTTGCCTAAAGGTGAGATGATCCTTCAGGGTTCCTGCTTCATGAAAGAGTCTACTAGACATTCTATAGGATACAGAAGAAAATGACTGAAACCTGCTAATATAGGCAAACTGTCTTTAAAATTTCCTGCTTCATGGAAAAGTCTGCTGGATACTATGAGCCTGTAGGCTAAAGATGGATGCCCCAACAGTACAAAAGAAGTTTGGTTGACTGTCCAGGCAGCGAGATGTCTCTGTCAATTCTAGAGTTTTGGAAGTTGCTTACTTCTCGTTTACTTAGGTTATATTATATCCTTCTGGAGTTAAAGAACAGATAGATAGTTATTGTTTTCCTTTGTTCTGATAAAAGATAAAATAGATATAAATATTGTAACTATAATTCTTGCTTGATAACTGTTTTGTTATATGTAATTTTACTATATTAAAGTGAAAGCCTTTCTTTTTTTGTTTAACAGAAAAGGGGAAATGGTGTAGGAGGTCCTTCTGTATTTGTGTTGCTTTCATTGGTTGAATAAAGAAACTGCATTGGCCTTTTGATGGGGCAAAACTTAGATAGGCGGGGAAGACAGAACAGAATGCTGGGAAGAAGAGAGAGAGCTGCCGCCATGAAGTCGCCAGAGTCAGACATGCTGAATCTTTCCCAGTAAGCCATGACCTCGTGGTAAACACAGATTAGTAGAAATGTTTAGATTAAAATGTGAGAGTTGGCCAAGAAGAAGCTAGAGATAATGGGCCAGGCAGTGTTTAAATGAATACAGTTTTTGTGTGATTATTTCAGGTGTAAGCTAGCCGGGCAGTGGGACATAGCCCACTCTCGCCTCTTACTACAATTATTTCCAACTGTTTAGGATAATTAGAAGATGCAGGTTAATAATTAATCACTTATTACAAATAAACTTGCAGTCACATTAAGTATGTTTTTAAGAGCAAACAGAGATATATTTTAAGTAGACAGGTCATAGTCAAACATTTCAGAGATCTACAGAATATGACAGTTAAGATGTTTTAATAACATAGGTTTTTAAAAATGATAATGAGACTTGTCTGCACCTGGTAGCATCAATCTACTTCATAGAAGATAATTGGCATTGAAGAAACTCCACTTTCTTTGTGGCAAAAGTAAGCACTGAACAAGAAAGTGTTCTTGCCTCGATTGCTGACAGTATGCTCTCCAAACTGTACAAGCAGGACACAAAAGAGAATGACTATAAAACCTTGCCAAGACAAGGTGCGACAGTCCTTCAAAAGTCCTGCTTCACTCCACTCTCTGCCCCACTGCCTGACCCAGTCTGCTGCTCACAGAATGTGCCCACAAATTTCTGAGACTGAAAGTGATTAAGTTACCGGAGCATCTTGGATTACTATATCCCAGTTGGGTCTGAACACCCATCAACAGTACATGGACAATGGTCTGGTCTGCTTCAGACCTTAGACATTCAAACATAAATCATCCACTAGATCAAAACCCTTCTGTAGTCTTCCCTCCCTCCTCCCTCCATCCCTCTCTCCTTTTTTCCCTTCCTCCCTCCCTCCCTCCCTCTTGGCCTTTCCTAAACTAATCCCTAAACTGGACACCACTAGCAACAGGCATGATTGTAAATAAAGGCTATCATTGCTTTTTCAACAACTCATGGCTCTAAGGTAATCTTGGCACCATTAATTGCAGATCTTATATAAAAACATAATATATTCACCGTGAGGGGGAGAATAGCACACTAACATGAATGGGGATGTGAAGGGATTGCAGCTAGAAACTACATGAGGCAGTTGAAATGGGGAGTCCTTCCCGTTTATGTGGCCCTGTCTTTGGAAGTTCAGAAACAGGTACTAACCAAGGTAGTGAGGAGGGCTGAGTTATCTCCTTATGTGCTGGACAGTTTTTCACAACTTGATACAATGTAGCGTCACCTGGAAACCAACTGAGAAACTGACTCCATTAGATTGGCCTATATGCATAAGAAGATGTGGGACATTTTCTTGATCAATGATTGATATGAGAAGCCCAGCCTACCATGTGTGGTACCAACCCTAGCAGAAAGTCCTGGATCTTATTAGAAAGCAAACTGAGCCAGCCATGAAAAGGAAGCCAGTACTCAGTGCTCTCCGAGGTCTTTCCTTTAGTTCCTGCCTCAAGCTCCTGCCCAGAAGCCCCTTCATGATGAACTGTAATCGATACACGGGAATAAACTACGTCCCTCCCTGGCTCACCTTCTGTCAGTGTTTTATCACTGTAACGGAAAGCTAATTCAGACACTACATGACAGTCTGGAAATCAATGACTGGCCTTTCAAAACAGCATTTTCTGACCCTCTGTCTGCTTTTGGCACACTTAGTTGAGAGGAGAAACAAGCATCATCTAGCTGTGACCCGGCAATCCCATGTCATGGGCGTGTGTCGTGTAGTGTATGTGGTGGCCCAGGGCTTGGTGAAGGTCTGGCATTTCTAAACCTGCTTCTCCTTTCCTGCTTGGCCTCCAAACCCTGGATATTTTGACTTCTTTTTCAGCCTCCCTCAATGGTCCTACACATGCCGGTGGTCATGAATGTCCTCGGGGCGCTTTGATGGCCTCCCAGTTTTCAGCTGCCCAGTCTCTGAGCCGCAAGCTCTCTGCCCACCGTGGTGTTTCCATCAGCGTTTCCAGAGCATCGGCATCGCGCTGCCTCCATCTGAGTCCACACACTGGGGCTTCTCTCTTGGATGAGGACAGAATACCCTCTTAGCGTTCTAATTCCCAGTGCTGCACCTTGCTGTCAGCGATATGACAAAGGACCAGTCACTCCCTGCTTGACTTGTAGCTTCTCATCCAGCCATCTCAGTCACCTTCTGTCATCCCCAGCCCTTCAGTTCCACCGGTTGCCTCCCCCCGCCCCATGAGCACCTGTCCCATCGTGACTTTTGAGGACGCCATCCACCATTCCGTGTCCTTGTCCCCATGTGGTTTTGCTTTCCAGCTCCCTGCTCTCATTCACACATCCCCAGCCCGAAAGGCTTTCCTTGGAATTGTGGGAAAGCAGGTTCTTCATTCCTCAGGGGCACAATCATCCTATTATGTTAGTCTTACTCCCCTTGTGGTACCCATGAGACCTTGCAAAAGACACTGTCTAAGGACGGGATTGTTTCTCTTTCCTTTGCACTGATATCTCGTAAGCTCAGAGTCACATTGAGAAGGCACCAAAAATGTCTCTGGTCTTCTTGTTGTGAAGGAAAGGCAAGCCAGAGGGCGGGGGCAGAGCAGGGTGCCTTCCGCCATGGCAGTATTGAAGACAAGCGGAAGCAGACAGAAGCAACTCTGTCAGAACCCTGGAGACAACAGCTCAAAGCTTCGCACTCATTATGTGAATGACAATAATAGCCAACAATGTCGTCCTGTCTTCAAAAGAGTAGGAAAGCAGGGTGTGCCAACCGAGCATCTGCTGAGCTCCTCCTGAGAACGCTGGCAGTCCTGGCCTGGGAGGAGCAGCAGCCTGGGTGCCCACTTTGGGACTCAGGGTCTTTGAATGAGAGGGAACATAGAGTGCAGGTGTGTTCTGAATTAGCTGGAGGAATTTGAAGGAGGGGTCTTCGTGTGAGCTGAGCCCTAGAGAGAGTTAGGGGTTTGCCTGTGACCTGAGCGCTTGAAAGGTAGGGGCAGGAGGCCAACCTGAGCTGCAGATGGAGACTCTATTTCAAACAAAACAAAACAAAAAAATCCACACCATATTGACCAACCAAAGACCCAGAGATATCTGGGAGAGACATGATGGGCCAGGACTTAGACCACCCAAGGCCCACAGGAATCAAAGGCAACAGAAACCTGCCCTAGGTATGACAGGGTTTAGGGAGTCACACACATGCCTCAGGCTCCTGAATGCTGGGAAAAGAACAAAATGACTTTAGGATTTTGTCTTAGGCTCCTCCATCATTTAGGGCAATCCTTGTTGAGAGCTGAGGGAGTGTCCCAGAAACAAAGTCAACTGCAAACACCAGCAGGTCCCCTTCTCTTTTGAGTATTCTGTGTACACATTTGACCTCAAGCCATTCAAGGAAAACTATGTCAAAACATTAGCTAAACACAAGCGAAAAGAAGAGGCCAATCCCCACACACAAGTAATCGTCTTTGCTTTGGGAGGGACTTAGAAAGTAGTTTTTGTTGTTGTTTTTAAACGGACAATTACAGCCTTTGACAATCAAAGCAAATGAACAAAGCCCAAAGAAAACAAACAAGTCAATAAAAACCCAAGGAAGGGAGATCACCTGATCTCTAGAATTACAGCATCACGCAGGGAAACATCCAGGTGTTGGAGGCAACAAAGCTCAAGGCCCCTGGAGACAGGAAGACTTGGCTCAGGAAAAGGGGCAAAGTTAGGAGAAAAACTACCCCTGAAGGAGTGAAAGAAATTAGATAGACTTAACAAGGTAACTATCTTAAGTATTCTCATACACTAAATGAACTGAAATAAAACAGCAAATGAAGTAAATGAGAATATTGTTAAAGCGTAAGAAATCTTTTTTTTTAAAGAACCAAACAGAAGCTCTACACACACACACACACACACACACACACACACACACACACACACACACAAATAAACTTTCAAAAGAGATTCAAAAGCAGATGTCCCAGCTCTCAGCTCTCCTTTCTCTTCCTTTTTGGAGCCAAACTCTTGCTGCATAGTAATGGTCATCCTCCTGCCTCGGCCTTCCAAGTGTTGGGGTTAGAGGTGTGCACCACCATGCCCAGCCCCAAAGCAAGTCTGAGTAGGCAAAACAAACAAACAAATGTGTTAGACTCAAAGCTAAAATTAGCAGACTCTGAAATCAAGAAAAAAGAAGAAATGTGAGAGGGGCCTACGGGCGCAGTGAGGCGAACCAACATCAAATACAGCAACCCAAGAATGAGGAGGAGACACAGAGAAAGACTCGCACCCCAAACAAAATGGTGGGGCTGCAGAAGTGGTTCATCCATTAAGTGCACTGGCTGCTGCTCTTCCTGGCGACTCAGGTTTGATTCCCAGCACTCACATGGAGGCTCACAACCATCTGGAAGTCCAGTTCCAGGAAGTCCACTGCCCTCTTCTTGTCAGGAACACATATGGGGTACACAGGCATGCAGATAAACACTTATACACATAAAATAATAAAGAAAAAGTTTAAAAGAGAAAGCGTAATGATTAGCCTCGGTCCATCTTTGATTAAACAAGTCCAAGATTTTAACAAACATCAATTGCGGCCAAAGATGTGGAGAAGTCATAAATGGAAGCCCCTGTGTGCTGCTTCTGGGAACACTGCGGGGAAAACATGGGTAGCTCTCATCATTTAACCCTGGGGTTACTGTAGGGTTCAGCAATTCTATTATTAGTTGTATACTCAAAAGAAAGGAAAGAATGGACTTAAAGAATCTTTACTTTATTATGACAGCAAAGAAGAGTGAGGCAGCTAGGTCTGGGCCTGTGACTCAGATGGCATGAAACTCTAGCATGACATCATTGGCATAAAGTAGACAGGTGGGTAAGCTCAAAGTGGCTCCCTGTGAAGGGCACCATGGTGCAGTCTGAGGATGTCTTAATTAGGGTTTCTATTGCTGTGATGAGACCATGACCCAAAAGCAAATTGGGGAGGAAAGGGTTTATTCAGTGTCCACTTCTACAGCATTGCTCATCATTGAAGGGAGCCAGGACAGGAACTCAAACATGGCAGGAACCAGGAGGTAAGTGCTGATGCTGAGGTCGTGGAGGGGATGCTACTTACTGCCTTGCTCTCCCTGGCTTGATCTGTCCACTTTATTATAGAACCTAGGACCACTAGCCCAGGGATAGCACTACCCACCATAGGCTGGTGCCCATTTTCTCAATCACTAATTGAGAAAAAGCCTTACAGCTGAATGTCATGGAGACATTTCCTCAGCTGAGGCTTCGTCTTCTCTAATGACTCTAGTTTGTGTCAAGTTGACATAAAACCAGCCAGTACAAGCATGTTTAGAGGGGATCAACAAAGGCCAAGGGTCTAGGATGCTGCACTAAGGTAAGTAAAGATGCCTTTTAAGGCGGAGGATACCCTCCCCTGCCCCAGCTGATGGGTTACTGTGAGGACTCAGCAGAGCGGGTGTGGAAAGCATTATTACCACAAGTGCACCTCTTGTGGTCCGTGCACAACGGCCCAGTCAGCCTCACGGCCCCTCTGCTCCCTATTTTGGTACCTGCTTCTTCTCCTGGCTGGCTGTTTCTCTGGTCTCTGCCTGCAGTCTGTCCTCTCCGGCACAGGTTCCCACAATGTCCCCCAGTCCAGTTATTCCCTCCCGGGTAGCCAGGCCCTTGATGGACAGAAGTGCAGCCGTGGGACGCCGGCAGGTCTCACTTTTTTAATGACTGTGGTCTGTCCCAACGAGTACCCTGTGAAGGAGAGAGGTGTTGCCTCCGTGAAACTCTCCGGGGATAAGCAGTGGGCTGGCGGAGGCTTTTTCAAGTGGCACACAAGCCTTTCCCCGCAGTTTTGAAGGTAGTCATGGAAGGTGGGAAGTTATCCACCTGGTGTCCTCTTCCCGTTTCTCACTGGCCTGGCTGGTGTTCGGTCCCACCTTCCTTCTTCCCATCTCCCACTTGCACCATCTTTCTCCTTGCTGGCTAAATTAGGACATCTGGTCCATGTGCTTCGGTGGGTATGCCGCTCAAATTCCAAAGTAGAGAGGTATAGCTGCTTTAATGGTAGCCCTCCCCCCAAAATTACAGTCACTCAGAACCATCCTCCTAGACTAGGTCATACTCTTAATGAAAGGGGGCCCTGTAAGAGAAAGGGAGACACAAAAGAGGGTTGTTTGAAGGCTGAGAGTGGAGTAGTGTTCTCATAAACCGAAGGACATCCGGGACTACAGAAGCTGGAGTTGGGGCAAAGATTCTCAACTAGGCCTCTAGATCAAATCAACAGCTCCCACAATGGGGAAGGATTTCACTGTTTCAAGTCACCAAGACAATGGCAATGTGTTATAGAGCCCCTAAGCAATCACAGGACAGAGAAAGAAGAGAGCACTGGAGAAAACATGCTGGCGTGACATTCACATCTGTCTAATGTAACTGCTGCTCCAGCCTGGATGGATGCAAGAGCCATCTAAAGATACAGCCATGCCTGGGGGTGGCAGGTGGAGAATAAAGCTGGAAACCCAAGAAGGCTGGGAGGTTGAGCCTGGGAGATCAAAGAGAGACATTGGTTCATTAAAAATGGATGATCTTGTCAATGGGGATTACTGCAGGAGACGGAAGGAGAAAGAGTAAACAGGTTGAAATGATCTCGGGGGAGAGATGCATTCTGGGGGATGTGGATGGCCGCAGTGAGCAAGATTTGAACAGGTGGAGGACTTGCATTTCAGGTGAGGCTAGTGGGAAGCAAGCTAAGTGATTGCCTTAGGTGAAGGGACGGGGTCTGGGCATGGAGCAGGTAAGGCCAGGACCCCCAGAGGCCAGACTGAGGTCTAAAGGGTCTGTTAATCCTCAGTACAATGGGGTGGGGCAGGCCAAAGAGGGAGGAGAGTGTTTGGTTTGGCATCTAGATTACAATGAGTAGCAAGTTAGTTTTAAACTCTGTTAAACTTGGGGGCAGTTTCTTTGCAGTCTTTCGTGACTCTGCAGGCGGAAGGTCACAGAGGGAAGTGAAGCTGTGTTTGAGGAACCCTCACACTGATTTCCATAGTGGCTGCGCTAATTTACATCCCAACCCACGCTATGGGAGGATTCCCTTTGTTGACTGTGGCATTTGCTATACCGCATTCTGCCCTCGTTTTTCAAGGGGGAGTGAACTCCAGGAGTCTAACTGGAGGTTGTGGCATCTAACTGATGGGGGTGCAACGTGTTTACTGAATTGAGTTCTTCATTTATCCAACTCTTTTCCTTCATGTGCACCCCTAAATCCTCTTGCTCTCCTTGCAGGAGCCATAGCCTGAGTTACCTAGTGTGGACCTTTCCTCCCTCCTTCCGTCCCTCCCTCCCTCTGTCCTTCCTCTCTTCCAGTGTGTGTGAACTGCTGCTGGCTTTCAGTGGATCAGTTAAGATCAGGAGCTCCAGAAGAAGGTCGTAGGAAGCTGGGCGAGCGATCCCTCTAGGTAGGTGAGAGAAAGGGGTCTGGGCATGGATCAGGTAAGACCAGGGCCTCCAAAGGCCAGATGGAGGTTTAAAGTAAGGGTTGGTTCATCCTCAGTACAACGGGGCCTGACCAGGAGAAGGAGGAAAGGGGGCCTTTGACTTGTTTAGATTTCGGTAAGCGGCAGGTAGTTTAAACTCTGATAAACTTGGGGGCAATTTCTTTCTAAGAAGCAAGAGTCAGTTTTATGAATATGCAGGCCAAAGGTCTCAGAGTTTGCCCATTTCCCAATGGTACAAAGACAGCATTCCGCAGAGATGTGCTTGCGCTCTTCCCCGAGGCTATGGTGTGTACACAGGTGTGAGCTCTCTGGCAATGCCAGGCAGCGCAGTGGTAGCGTCTCTTAGGAGAGCCCGTGGTCCTCCAGAGGGTGAGTGCTTCTCCCTGGCTCAGGGCTTTCAGCTACCCTCAGCTACCCCACTCCTGGGTAGGTAGATATTTGGAGAATTTTAAGTCAGCATATCATAGAGACACTTGCATAGCCACGTGTATTATGGCATGATTCACAACAGCTGAGGTATGGTATCAGCCTGGATTCCCAGTAACAGGTAAGCAGATAAAGAAACAGGGGCATCTATACACACTGGAGTTTCACTCACCAGAAAGGAGGATAAAATTATCCAGATTCAAGACAAATAGCATCTCTTCTCTCTTAGGAACAAATCTAGATCATTTTCCTTTTTGTTTTTCCTGTTCTATATTTTTAAAACCTAGATCTTAATGTATGTACTTTTATCAAATATATTAATGTCATTTGTTACTATTTGGGCAGAGGCAGGATGCCTACAGGAGGAGGAAGTAGGTGAGAGAGGCCTATAGAGGGTGCATATAAAGACAACGCACAAAAGCCCGACAGTGGTGGCACAGGCCTTTAGTCCCAGCACTTGGGAGGCAGCGGCAGGAGGAGCTCTGTGAGTTCAAGGTCAGCCTGGTCTACAAGAGCTAGTTCCAGGACAGGCTCCAAAGCTACTTGAAAAAAAACTGTCTCGGAAAAAAAAAGACAGCACACAATATGCAGGCATAAAATAGCATGATGAAGCCCATCTCATTATGTACAATGAATATGGCTAATAATAAATTATTTACAGTGACGGTTTTAAATGGAAGGAACAGTAATAGAGGATTCAAATCCTAAAACACTTAGGAAGTGTTAGTTATCGTCTGAAGGGAGCCAGGGTGCAGTGACCTAGGGTTAGCCTTAGCAGAAGTAGAAAGGGCTGGATGCCCAGGAGTGGGGAAAGCAAGCAAGGAAACGCAGCCAGACACATCAGAGGCAAACATGTACACACGCCTACAGCCCGTGCTCATGGTGTAATGACTTAAACCAAAGCCATGTTCTACATCAGAGCCTCCAGCTATGTCTACACGAGGCCAAAATAACTAAATAACTCAGCCAGTTCTGCAATCCCGGTGGCTCTGGAGGCTGAGGCGGGGGATAGCAAGTTTAAGGCCTGTCTGGGATACAAAATGAACTTAAGAGTATTCTAGGAAACTTAGTAAGATCTTATCTCAGACAGAAAAGAAAAGAAAAGAAAAAGTAAAAAAAAAAAAACTGCAGGGGATACAGGTTAATGGTAAAACGCTTAGCTAGCATGTGTGAAGCCCCAGGTTTGAGCCTCAGCACCCTCCCCCCCGACACACAATTGCATAACCATGTGAACAGTTTTTGTTTTTTTTAAAGAGAGGTTTCTCTATGTAGTCCTGGCTGACCTTGAATCACAGAGATCCTCCTGCCTCTGCTTTCCAAGTGCTGGGATAAAGACATACAGCACCATACACGGTTGCTTTGAAACTTTTAATCAGCTGAACTTTTAGCTAAGCTAAGAGCTCAAGGAGGCAGCATGATATAGAGGTGTGATATTGTGATTTATAGTAAGAATATATATATCCTAAAAAATAATATATATATATTCTCTCCCCACACACGTACACACGCATGTGCGCACGCATGTTCTAAAGGTAGAGAAAGCATCATCGATCATAAGAAGCCCTTTGTGAAACACTTAGCTATGTTAACAGGACACCTTGGCAGTCTCCTCACAGGGGCTGGCTGCCAAGGAAGCCAGCTATGTATTAGAGGGTTGGCATCTCCATCTCCTGGAAGGGCGGAGAGGTGGGCTGGATGACATCATCACCACTGGTCTATGCCACAGTCAGTCATGCCTCCATAAAGTGAAGGCTTCACAAAGCCCCAGGCAGAGCGGTGCAAACCAGTGAGACTGGGAGATGCTGGGAGGTGAAATATCCAAGGCAGGTGAGCTGACTAATTTTTGCCAACTTGGCACAAACTGGAGTCACCTTGGGGGGCGGGCACCTCAGCTGAGGAATGCTTCCACTAGACGTCCTGAACACCATCCTGTGGGGTACTTTCTTCATTGTAAATTAAGATGGGAAGACCCAGTGTATTGTGGAACATACCATGGTTAGGCAGATGGGCCTGGGCTCTACAGGAAAGGTAGCTGAAAACAAACTTCCCTCCCCCAGTTCCCAAGTTTCTTTCTTTCTTTCTTTTTTTTTGTGGGTGCTTTATCGCAGTAACAGAAAACAAACCAGAAGAGCAGGTAGGGGGTCCTGGGACCATCCTCATGCTGCACCCTCCTAGTGTCCGCCATGTAACTGGTCCTGCGTGTACCTTTGCATACTTGTGGGCTGTTTAAGTCAATGAGCAAACCTGAGGAGAATGTGTGGGCACCTGTCATTTGTAGATGCTTGGCCAGAAGTACAGGCAGCAATCTGGGCCACAGAGTGGCCTGTGGAGTGGAAGAAGGCCAGTGGGACTAAGTCCTGGCCTCAGGTCTCTGTTGACTCCTGGCAGATAGTGTCACCTTGCACTAAATTATAGCAAGCCTGCTGGGAATCTTCAGAGAACTGCTTAGTATGAAACACACACACACACACACACACACACACACACACACACACACACACACACATTTGGGACCCAGGAGCTCTTTGTGTGGGCAGCAGGGTCAAAGGCTGTTTGCTCTCGTGTTTTTCCCATGCAGGAGGGAAGAGCATGGACTAACTCTATTCTCTTCTCTAATCTGATGTGGCTAAGACTGCATGCTATTGCAGGCAGGAGCTCCCAGAAGTGGTGGCGCACACACCCACTGTTACAGCTGAGTGGCAGGCTAGAATTGGAACCTGGGCCTAGTGCCCCAGCCACGATTCCATTCCTGTTCAGGATCAGTGGATCTATGTGCACCTTACATCTCAGAAGCTGTCTGGCTGCCACGAAGCATGCACCAGAGGAAGTAAGATACTGCAAGGAGGGGGGGCATGTCTGTTAAGTCCTACACCCCACAGAGTCAGCCTGACTCCACCCCTAGCCCAAGCTCTTCAGAAAATCCACGGGTGAGCTTGAGGGAGCCACACCCCTACCCTATGATGTATGTAAAAACTATCATATGTTCATTTTCTGGATGACAAGGCTCTTACCTCTTATCAAGGTTACAAAATACATTTATCCTGCCACTTTGGCACAGAAAGCCACTCAAAGAGCAAAGATTTCTTAGTTGCCATCTATCTTTCTAAAGACAGTACCAACTGTCCAGAGCCTGCAAATGCAGACTCCAGAGGGAATGTACATTTAGTGACATATTAATATGCTTCCGTTTTCACCTTAGGAAATGTCTCTGCAGGAAGTTATCTTACAGTTAAGGGTAGTAGAAAAATCAAGGCCAGAAATACCATGCGTTCCCATAACACACAGGTTGTATTAAAATTCTTTAAAGTGATGTGTCCATATGATCCACCCATTCCCAGAGCTTTCTAAGCCTTGTGACTCTTTAGGGGATATCGTGACGTTCATGAGTAGGATGGTCTCGTCTTCACGAGAGAAGGGTGACTAGATATGACAGGGAGATTGAAGGGGGGAGGAGTGTTCTTCCTCCACACATGCTGCTAAAACCCTGCTGTCAGAGTCCTCCAGAGAAAGAACAAAGAAAGGATACACACACACACTCACACCACTCATACTTACATACACACACACCAATCACACACACTCACACTTACACACACTCACTGACACACACACTCACACACTTTCTACAGCTTATTACGAAGAACCACGTGCTCATGTGGTTTTAAGGTCCAAGAGGTTCCAACACCTGCAGTTGGCAAGGGGGAGCCCTGAAACTGCCCATGATATAGGGTCAGTTTAGATTTCAAAGCCAGAGAAGTAGAGAGCTGAGAACAAAATCTCTAGTCTGAGTCCAAGTACCAGGGCAGAAGTGCATGGACAGCTACCTTTTTATTCTCTGCAGGCCTATGGACTGGGTGAGGCATGTCCACGCTGAGGAGGGAACTCTGCTTTCCTTCAGATTTACATACCAATCTCATCCAGAAAATACACACACACACCGCACTACCCCCATACCATACAAACTCACACACATACCACCCCACACCACATAGACTACACATGCACAAACTACACACATATACACACCACTCATATGCACACACACCCCACTTACCACGTACACACATCCCATACACTACAAAACTACACACACATATACACACACACCACTCAATACAAACACCACTTAGCACACACACACCACACAAACTATACACACATATACACACACGCAACTCATATACAAACACCACTTAGCACACACACACATTTCCCCCACACCACACAAACTACACACACATACAACCTAGAATGTTTAACCAAATATTTGGGCACCCTGTGGTTCAGTCAAGTTGACATATAAACCCTTCTACTCTCCAGGCCCAGAAGAAGGTCTGCATTCTCCTTGTTCTCCTTCATGTGTCTGCAGCTTTATCCTTCAACCCTGAGCATCCTTGCAGAGTGATCATTTAAAGGCAGGTATGTTCAGCCACCTTCAGTTACCATAACAAACACCCAGGCTAATCAACTTCCA
Source organism: Ondatra zibethicus (assembly GCA_004026605.1). NCBI lineage: Eukaryota > Metazoa > Chordata > Mammalia > Rodentia > Cricetidae > Ondatra > Ondatra zibethicus. The sequence continues at coordinate 147,314 of PVIU01001301.1, read as the reverse complement.
CCCCTCACTGTCTTGGCAGTTTCCCTCTGTGGGTGCCCCGCCCATTGTTTATGGCGCTGTTGTGGAGCAGATCACCTGATCAAGGCATGAAAGAGAGAAACCAGAGCCCCACTATCTCTTCAGGGTGTGTCCTGAAGGACCTGAAACCTCCCACTAATCCCCCCACCGCCTTAGCAGCCACTCTGGGGAACAACAGAGAGAGTTAATATCTAACCTATAGCAAAGGCAAAAGCAGGCTGCAGATGTAGCTCAGGGGTTAAAGGCTTGCCCAGTGTGGGCCGGGTCCTGGGTTCCATCCCGGGCACCACAGAATACACAAGAGAAAGACCAGAAATGCAGAGATCCACAGCCCGTGTGCAGGGAGAGCCCTGGGTATGGGGTAAAAGCCGGAACCTGAGCAGTGCAGATGGACCGGACCTAACCAAATCCTGTGGCAAGGATGCTCTACAACCTGGAGGAAACTCAAGTCGAATGGCCCGAATCCCCAGAGATGGCTACTGACTAGTCATATAAAAGACAGTTCCCAGGAGGCAGCCTTGCAGTGGAGAGACGCTTACTTGCAGACTCGGACGTCACCGGGAAGTGTCTCTCACCTTCTCTTGTGTTGGCTGCATTCCCAGACAGACTTCCCCTCTGAGGTAGCAGGATGGCAGCCAGGAATTCCAGGGAGTTCAAGTGGAAGGCCCAAGCGCTACTCTCAAGATCAATACCTGAAACACATGCTCAAGTGCTGGACAGGCCATGGTGACCAAGAGGATACTACACACTCCCACAGATCAGTCTCATTCGGCATGTCACCTATGGCACCTGGTTAGTATCAGCTTTATTCAAACCCTGTCAGCCAAGAACAGAATAGGGGCATTTGTGACCCAGAATGTCAGGGTCACCTTAACAGAAGAAACATTGATGAAAAGCTGGGGGCTGAATTCGACTGTACCTTCACTAACTAGATTGTTAAACAAGGGCAGCTCTTTGAGACGGTAGTTCCCCCTGGGGATGGGCAGTCTGCTCCCAGGGTAAAGGAGGTACTTTAGTTTGTCACAGCTGGAGGTGCTGCAGCGGTGGACAACTGCAGGCTGCTAAAATCCTGCACACAGTGGACAGTGCTTTCAAACCAGAATCATTCAGTTCAAAATGTCAGTAATGGTGAGGAGAGGCCATGTTCTAGGACAGGAAGTGCAGCCAAGAATGCTGTGACCAGAAAAGAGTACAAGATAGCCAGGTGTGACAGTCCATACCTGCCATGCCAGCAACTGGGGAGGCTGAGGCAGGAGGATTGCTGCAAACTTGAAGGCATCTTGGACTGTCTCAAAGAGACAAAGAGTGAGAGCAAGTGCAAGTAAGAAAGAGAAGGAGGAAGGGGGGGAGAGGAGAAAGGAGAGGGAGAAAAGAGGGAAGGAGAAACTTGTGTGGTGTGGTGGTACAGGAATCATACCTGTGCCAAATACTTGTTGGTATTTCAATGGGGACAAGGCCTGAAGCAGGACAATCCCTGCGTCCCTTAGCTCAGCCATGTCTCTCTGGATTTTAGGAGTAACAATCACTGAAGTGACCATTTTAGATGCAAAGAAATTAGGTAAGAAAATCCTAGTGGGCTTTCTACAAATCAAGATTTTGGGCGATCGTTAATACAGCAAGCAGATAGTGAACGCTGGGCAAGGATTGGCAAGTGGCTAAGGTTCTACCATGCCCTGCTTGGAGGAAGCCAGCCACCCATCTGTTGGCAGTGCTGGCTGGCAAAGGTGGCATCTGGGTCAGAGCTTGTGGCACACGCCTCTTGGAGCTTGCTATAGCTGTCTGCCCTGTGCATCCCATGTGTACTGTGGGAAGTTAGGTGTCTTAGTTACAGTTTCCGTTGCCGTGATAAAATGTCATGATCCAATGCAACTTGGGGAGGAGGTTTATCTCACCTTAAATGCCCTCCTGATCATAGTCCATCACGAAGAAAAGTCCGATCAGGGCTTAAGACAGGAACTGAAACAGAGGCCATGAAGGAGCACTGCTTATGGCTTGTTCCTCCTGCCTTGCTCAGCCTGCTTTCTTATACAGCCAAGGACCAACTGTCCTGGAGTCTCACCACTCACAGGGGGTTGGGTCTTCCCACATCAGTCTCAATCTAGAAAATGCCCCGCAACCCTGCCCATGGACCACTATGGTGGGAGCATTTTCTCAATCGAGGTTTCCTCCTCCCCGATGACTCTAGCTGTGGCAAGCTGATATAAAATTAGCCAACACGCTAGGTGAAGGCCCTTGCAACTCCTCTCTCTTCATGGTGTCAACCAGCATGCCTCTCACTGCCCAGGACTGTAAACCAACTCAAACCGTTTTAAACGGAGGCAATGGTGTACTATCCCACAGAATACCAGGCTCAGAGGTTTTGGCTGCGGGCCTCCCTGCTTCATTTACCCCCGCAGAGGCCACAGGTATCCCCTCCAGGTACCACATGCTCACAAGAAGTGGAGGAGTCCTGTTGTTTACAGATAAAGAGACCCTTCCAGAAGCTTCTCACATACCCCACTCAAGCCTTACTAGCGGAAGGCATTCATATGCCTGTCCCTAAACCAGCTCCTAACAACTGAAGTGGGCTCACACTGGCTAGAGGAGGGGTCCAGTCACTCCGATCAGAATGGGAATGGAAAGCCCACCTAATGATTGTCCTTCGTATTTAACAACAAGTGGGCCCGCCAAAGCTGCCATCCCTGCCAAGTCAGCTGCAGAGGCTGGCAGCATTTCTGTTGTCAGTGTTGCAGCTTTTATTCTAGGACAAACTACAAGCGTGAGTCCCAGTGGGTTTGGAGCAGCACTGGGTGATGAAGCAGCCACTCAGGGCAAGTCACGGAAGGGGAACCAGGGCCTTTTGTTGGTCTGGTGCTTGAGAACATTCTTCAAGGATGGATATCTCTAGGTGGGTGTGGTGGTGCACAGCTGTAATTCCCAGCACTTGGAAGTAGGAGGATCAGGAGTTCGAGGTCATCTTTGGCTATTTACTGAGTTTGAGGTCATCCTGGGTCACATGAGACCCTGTTTCAAAAGACCAACCTACCACCAATCAACCACCAGAAAATGGGCATAATCAGGAATTCTGGTGCTAGAGAGACATTCCATTTCATTAAAAGCACTGGCTGCTCTTCCAGAGAACTTGGGTTCTCTTCCCAGTACCTACATGGCAGCTCATGACCATCTGCAACTCCAGATCCAGGGCATCAGGCATTCTCTTCCGGTCTCTGTGGGCACCAGGCACACATGTTGTGCACATACATACATGCAGGCTAAAAGCACATACACATAAAAATAAAATAAACCTTTGGAAAAAAAAGTATCAGGGCTTGGACTGTAGCTCAATGGCATAGCATTTGCAAGGCTCTGGGTTTGATCACCAGTACTGTGCTCACATAGAAGAAAGAAACCTCTGTCAGCAGGTTTTTTGAAAATGATGTTTAAAACTCTTTGCCTTGATAAGTTTAGGCGCACAGTTTTAATACAGAAAATACATTAGGTGTCCCAAATACAGACAGAAGGAACCCAAAACACTTTTTTTCCCCTTGTGGCTGGGTGGGACATTTGGATCAGAGTGAGGTGGGACATTTAGCTGCCTTGAGAGACTTCCTAAGCTTTTCTTTTCCTTTGCCTCAGAAAGCAGCAAATGAAAGATGATGGCCTATTAGTCTGGGTGCTGCAGTCGGGGTCTGCAGTAGAAATCTTAGCTCACCTGTGATATGCATCTGGCTTGAGCCCCAAGCTTTAAAGAAAAAAAACCATAATTTTACGCTAGGCATGGTAGTGTATGCCTTTAATCCCAGCACTCAGGAGGCAGAGGAAATGGGAACTTTGTGAGCAGGAGGCCAGCCTGGTCAATATAGTGATTTCTAAGTCAGCCAGGGCTACAAAGTGAAACCCTGTCTCAAACAAGTGTATTTTTTTAAAATATTTATTTACTTATTATGTATACAATATTCTGTCTGTGTGTCTGAGGGCATCAGATCTCACTTCAGAGGGTTGTGAGCCACCATGTGGTTGCTGGGAATTGAACTCAGGACCTTTGGAAGAGCAGGCAATGCTCTTAACCGCTGAGCCATCTCTCCAGCCCCCCAAGTGTATTTTTAAAAAGAAATAAAATAACTAATTGATTTAGAGGGTGTTTGTTACTGTAGCTAGCCTAGTGCACCAAAGGTGAAATACTTTGTAAAATCTATTCAAGGGCAGTCAGAGAAGTGAGCTGAGACGATGCTATGTCCCCACAACGATGCTATGTCCCCACAACTGGCACCTGACTTACAGCGGCCACCATCTAAATGCTGCTGCTTTCTGGGGAGAAGGGGAGAAGAGCCGGTATGAAGATCAGACAGCAGAGAGAAATGGGGCCAGGTGGGAATGGACATTACTCACGTAGGGCTTCAGTGGTCACTGCACTGAGGGAACTGAGGAGCTAAGTGTAGCGTTTACCAGTGGCAGGCTGGAGAGATGGCTCAGTGGTTAAGAGCATGGACTGCTCTTCCAGGGGAACAGGGTTCAATTCCCAGCACCCACATGGCAGCTCACAACTGTCTGTAGCTCCAGGATCCAACACCCTCACACAGACATGCATACAGGCAAAACACCAATAAAATAAATAATTTTTTAAAAAGAGAGAAATAGATTTTCAATAATTCCCGCAACTCTGCTGCTAAGAAGAGATGCTAGACTACATCCAGGGCGAGAATGAAGAAAGCCTATGAAACAATCAGGGGAGATGCTGCTGGTGGCTCAGCAGAGACTGGAGGTTGCCAGTGATGGCTAAGCTGTTTCTAGTAGGCAGATGGTGTCTTGTTTTCTGATTTATAACATGTACTACAGCTGAGGCAACTGACCAAAACTAGATGCGTATTTAGTTTGTACTTCTGGAAGCTGGGAAGTTCAGGAGCACAGGGCCAGTATACATGTGTCAAGCGGTGAGGGTAGAGGGTAGCTCACAGGAAACAGCAGCTGTGGAAACTCAAGCTTGCTCCTTTGACAGAGCTACCAAAGCCGTCACGGGAGCACCAGTGCTTGGTTTCCCCTGCTTCTAACTGACCCCCAAAGTCACCACCTCTAAATACTGTAAACTCAAATACTCCAAATACTTGAATGTGGGGTTACATTTCCAATATACAACCGTCTAGGTTACCATTCAAACCATGGCAGCCTCAAGACTGGATGGGACAACGAAGGCATGAGTAGAGACAGAGGACAGTCAAGGGCAAGCTCTGTGGCCTCTATCACTGATGGAAGAGCTGGCGGAGGAGGGTGCAGCCAGCGGAGTGTGAAGAAGGCTGAGAAGCCCAGAGGTGACGGTGGGCTGCATGCCGCCGAGAGGGCAGGGAGGACAAGGGGACTTGTCCACTGGACTTAGCTGTGCGGAGGTCACAGTGAACCTAAGAACGGCTACAGCAGACAGGTGGTGCAGGAAGCCTGATGGCTCTTTGGGACCAAATGTTTGTGCCAACCCAGAATTAATCCATCAAAGTCCTAAACCACAAGCACCTTTGGAGTAAGGAAGAAATTCAGGTTAAATGAAGACATAAAGGTAGGGCGCTGATTGTTATGGGTAGAACTGGGGCCCTCTGAGAGGAGACATCAAGGAAGTGCACAGGAAGACATAGTAAAAGGGGTTTTTCCATGACCCCAGGGGAGGGGCTTTACTAAGGAAACAGAATGGCTTGACTTTAGACTGTTAGACTCCAGATTGAATCCAGGGCCTCACATAGTTGTATGTTGGGAAGTGCACCATCACTTAGCTGAATCTCCAGTACCAACATTAATAGAGGATATCAGAAATTAGTTAGTACTGATGGTCCTTGTGAATTCTGCTGCAGAGGAAAAGACACGGCGACAGCCTGCGGAAGAAGCAGGGGTAAGGTAGGGTTTGCCTTGTTTGTACTCAAGCTAAAGAGAATTTTTGTATGCTTGTGAGAAAGACCCAAAAGAAAATTAGAAATTCACATTGTAGAGAAGACGGGGGGGGGGGAGGGGTTGTGGAGAACTGTCTGGAGTCCATGAAGGGCAGGAGGTGAGACCCAGCAAGGGAGGATGGTTTTGGGTGAGCTCAAGGACAGCAGGCTGGAGACAGCAAGAGTTGGGGTGGGTGGAGAGAAGGTGTGAGGTCTGAAGGAGGAAGGTGTGTGCTACAGGCAGCTAAGAGAGGAGGCAAACCAGGGCAGGGGCTGAAAGCTCAAGACTTGATGTCTGTCCTTGAACAGGAGAGGGGGTGAAGGTAAAGGTAGGCTGTCTGCATTGCATGCTGGGCATTTCTCTATCCCTTGCCACAGTCAGGCACAGGTTGGGTCTACAGCGGTCCCCAGGGTTGACGTCACTGCCTAGTGCACACGAGAAAGCTAGAGTGTCAGCCAGCCTGAGGCCGGGATGGGCTGTGCTTGGGTTGAGCTGTGAGAGAGCCCTATACATTTTGGGGCACAAAACAGTTCCTCAGCTTCAGTACCCACTGTGCAGGGACAGAGTGTTTGAAGCGTGTCTTTACCTGGCTCCACACACACTGGGTCCTCCACGTACACGGGTCCTCAGCTCACCAAGAAACTCGGTGTGGGACAGCTATGTCCCATAGCATGTGGCAGCCTTTCACGAGGACCACCAGAAGGGAATAAGCCCACGCTGTTGGCACATTAGGCTCTGACAGGAGTTATTTCACGGGGCTGTGGAGGTGTGTGCAGAAACACAGGTGCCTCTAACTTAACACAGTCAGGGCCATCATCTACCGTGCAGACTGAGACACGCACGGCATAGAGAATGCGGGGGGAAGATGGACAGGGTTATGGGAGAGTGGAAATAAGAACATGAGGCCTGTGGTGCTGATGGCAGAAGGCAGCCCAGGGAGCCCTGACTTCTGACTGTGGCCAACACTCGATGCATTTTTCTTTTGGCACTGGACAGGGGTGGGGATGGGAAGGTGTGGGGAGCAGGTGACCATCCCTGAGTATTTGTTCGGAAGAGACTTTCATGTGGGAGCAGGTTTAAGGACCTGAAGTCACTGTATTAGTCAGGGTCCTCTAGCGGAATAGAACTAATGGGGCGAGTGTGTGTGTCTTTAAGAACTTATTAGCTCAGTTTTAAAATAGTAACAGTAGCATCACACCTGAGGGGCTGATCCTGGTTGTTACTCTGTCCTTGAGGCTGAGTGCCTCAGCAGTCACAAGTCCCACAAAGGTTTGTCTCTCACTGCCTGGGGCTGGGGCGGGGAGACAACTGGTAGTTGCTCAGTCCACAAGGCTGGCTGCCTCAACAGTCCTAATCTGCTGCCAAAAGCCTGGAATGTTCCTGGAGAGCCGCTGCTCCCTAATCCATGATGAAAGATTCGAAATGCTGGTTCTGATCAGTGAAGGAATCAGCGGCAGCATTAAGGGTAAATCATCTGGACAGCAAGAGGGAAGGCCAAGCCAGAAAACGGGGAGATGCTCTTCCCCTGACATGCCCTTTTATCTGGGCTGCTACCAGAAGGTTCTCACTCTGTCCTCTCCCAGCAATCAAGGTAACAGGACAGTTCTTCAGGTGTGGCTCCTTGCTAAGGTGATTCTAAGTTGTGTCAAGTTGGCATAAGGTCAGCCATAACAAACACCATCAGATCAACAGAGGGGCTGAGCAAAGCCCCACTCCACCCTGCCACTCACCATGGATCCTCCTTCCTGTTGGCACAGGCAGCAGGCAGATTCGGCCACGGACTCGCCTGCAGCTCCCGAGCCTCAGCTAATTACAGACTGGAATCGGCTAATTCTTTTTGTCTCCAGCTGTCCAGGCTCGCTCTGTTCTAGCTGTCTGCTGGAATGCCAGTCGCACAAATACATATGTTAGGGCCTTTGATCTTGGAGCACAATGACATAAATTTATCAAATGTTTGCCTCTTTCTGCCTCTTTGACAAAGGCTGATTTATCGGATGCAGCCTTCGCCTCCCTGCGTCTCTTGAAATATGAAGTGTTTGTGAATAACCAAGGTAATATTTAATATCCTGCCAACCAGCCTCTCGCACTTGCTAACAAATGAACTACATCCCTGCCAAATGGCCCACATCTGTTTGGCCTCCTCGGTTTGACTAAACACATTAGCATTAAAATGACTCCTGGAGAATGCCAAGTGTCCCTTTCTAGATGAGGGAGCAGGGACAATTCTGAAGGAGAGGACCATTTCCCGTGGGGAGCCTTGCTGGTGGCAGGTGTTCTCTTTCCTGGAGTGTCTGGGCACTGGCTGTCCTTGGTCCTGCAGGCAGGCTCAGGACCGGAGATCACTCACTCCCCTGCCTGGCTGCCTGCAGCAGTTCCAGGTCACAGGCAGGGTGAAAGGCAGACGTTGCTAGATCTCCATGGAGCTTCCCTCTGAGACTCCAGAGGAAGCAGAAGGCCCTTGCAAGCATTGTATTCTGAAAAGAAAACTGCTGAAGTTCAAAGGCGTTGGCACGACGCTCTTGACCCTTGTGGTTCTGCTTTAGCCTGACTCTGGCCCTGCCTTCCCAGAACAAGGCTTTAGCCTAGCCTGCAAAGTCTCAGGAGGTGAGCAGTCACCTCGCCAATGACCTCACACTAAGTTCACCTTCATCTGGGCTGTTTCTTCTTCAGAAAGATCTGAGGCCTGCAGGTGGGGAAGGTCAGGCCTCCCTGCCTTAACTATGGCTGGGGGGGGGGTTATGGGGGTGTAGAGAACAATGTGGCCCAGCTTGACTAGTATAGCTCTCCAAGGCCCTGGGACTCTCCCTAGCACCCAATTTCCTTAGAGCGTTTGACCCAAGTCATTGTGGCCACCAACGTGGAAGGTGTCACCCTCTTGGTCATGGGAAAGATGACCATGTGTAGGGGCTGTGACTGACAGGAGCCAGGGTCAGTTAAAACAAGTATGAACCTGAATCAGGCCGATTGAGGCCTGGACTGCTGTCTCAAGACTTCAGCTCTTTCTTACTTGGTTTGAGTAAACTATCCCAGCCTTCCTGTTCTCTACCACGGTTAGCCGAGTCTTTGCATTTTCTTCAGGAGATACTGGAGGCAGACGAGTGGATGTTTACCTGCATCCCTGGCACCTGGAACAGGACTTGGCCTAAGGCAGGAAAGGAAATGATTAGTTTAGAGGTTTTAATATCTTAAGGGGAGAGATCTTGCCAAGACTGGTGCCGAGACCTACCTGACCCCTGGAACAAGCCAGTCCTGAGACTAGAATGCTGAATACTGCTTAAACTTCCAGCCACAAGAACTGCCCATTCCTCCTACTCCTTCTTCCTCTTCCTCATCCTTCTCCCATTCCCCCCCCCCCGCCCCACACTCTCGTTTTTTGAGACAGGGTTTCTCTTTGTAACCTTGTCCTGGCTCTCACTCTGTAGACCAGGCTGGCTTCGAACTCAAGAGACCCACCTGCCTCTGCCCTCAAGTGCTGGGATTAAAGGGGGGGTGCGCCACCACCACCTGGTCCATTTCAGCCTGGTTTTCTGCCATGTGCAGGAAGGGGTTCAGATTGAAACCGGTTAGTCAAATGGTTACCTCACAAGGACACACTCTGCTTTCCGACTGCATGGCCTGCCTATGATTAGACAGTAGACTTAGCGGGTAGGTGTTGTTGCCTTGTCTGCTCCTGGGTGGATGATCTGCATTCTGAAGGGAAGTTAGTCCCAGATGGCACTGTGAGGAACCTGGGTCTCAGCTAGGATTTGGGTTAATGGGATCCACCATGCTAGTTCCACACACAGAATGCATGTATCATTGACCACATCCAGCCCTGCCCCAGACCCCAGTCCCCAGCCTCCTTCCCAGTTTCTAATATTCCGTCATCTACTCTCAACCTTTACTTCCAGGGTTTGAATAACCCACACGGGTCTCTGTGGTGGCTGCACTAACCTACATGCCATGAACAGTGACGCGGGGCTGCTGCTGACCCTGCCAGAGCTGCACTTGGGACACCAGCTGTTCCTACTGGAGAGACCCCAAACTCTCACTGTTTTGGGGCTGCGTTTCCCTGATGGCTAACTCTGCTGAGCATTTCCTATGCACTTGGGGCCGTCTGTGTTCCTTCTGAGAACTGTTCATTCAGATCTCAGGGTAGGCAGGTTTAAGGTTAGTCTTCTCATTCTTCCTGTCTGGAAAATGCATGTTCTGACCGAATGACCTGTGGGTTTTCCAGCTTGGGGCTCAGGCGGCGGGTGAAGGAGTGTGGAAAGAGATCCTGTCCTGGGAAGCTTCCAATGGAGGCACCTGACTGCTGAGTCGGGGTCACCATCGGCCAGGAGACAGGCAGTGCTGTGTCTCCAGCAGGCTGGCTGTTTACAGCAGTGTGCTGCAGGCATCAATAGGACGCTTTCCCTTGAATGCCAGCCAGAGGCTTGGGTTGTCAGAGGCCTACATGTTGGGAAAGGCTGTCGGAGTAGAGACATCCCAGGGCAGCAGGCTGCTGCTTCAGGTATGAGACCAGCAATGGGAGAGCCTATGACTTCAGGCAACAGAAGGGGACATCAGAAATGGCAGAGGAATGTCCTGTGCAGTGAATGAAACTACCCTATCTTCCTAACTGGGACTCTAGTGATATAGTCTATGGATCTTGATTGGGTTCGTTTTCTCTGCCAGTTAAAGAAGTAAAAGGTAGGAATGTCTGGAGGACAACAGGTAGCAAGCAGGAAAACGCAAGCACTGCACACAGTCAACAGTTGAAGGAAGGCATTTATCGAGGGTGAGGGGACCCATGCATCATGCATGCAGCAGACAAGGTGGCTGGGGCAGCGGAGGGCGGGGGAGCTTGGAAAGCTGAAAAATCCCATCTTTTCCTGTTTTTTTTTTTTTTTTAAGCCTTTGACATTTTCTTCCTCTAGAGTTAGCATGGTAGACTGGTCCAGAACTGCTGTGTGTCATGTCCTGAGCAGGCCCTGAGCTTGAAAAGTGGGCCCAGTGGTGGGAGACAAGCCAAAGAGGCCTTTGTTGAAGCTGCCAGACTTTTGTCTCAAGTCAGATGGCTGAGGAAGAAGCTGGCCATCTTACAAATCTGCCACCTTTATTACCTAGCCACGGTCAGGCTCCCTATCTATGTCTGCCTACCGGGGCACTGCCTAACTCCTAGTCTCTCCCTGGGAATATATTAGGTTCTTAGTCCAGCCAAAGACCCCAGTCAGGTCTGAGGGTTCCTATCCCTCCCCTTCTCTTTGGCTGCTCAGACTGAGGTCTTTCTCACCTACTTTCTCCAAATCTCCACGTTTACCTTCTCCACCATGTGGGCTGAGTTGTCTTCTTACAGCACAAACTTAAATCATGCTGCTCTCCTGTTCAACTCTCCCATGGTTCCCTCTGACCTCTGGGGAAAGTCTATGACTGCTAAGATGCCTGCCAGATGGGTCCCTCTGCTTCTTTCTTGAATCTCCTCCCCTGTCCCTGCCTGGCTTCCAAACTTCCATGGTGAGTCATTCATGCCTCCAGGCACCTGTGGATCCTTCTCCCTCTTCCTTCAGCACCCTCTGCCACATCCCACCCCCAGGATTCCTCCTGGTGATGGTTGCCTATGCTGAGTTCTTCTGTGTAAGCAGAAAGCAATGAATTGCTATAATACTGGACCAAGCCGTGAAGAAAAGAGAAGTGTAGGCTGACTTCACCTCTGAGTTTGGCTCACATTTCCTTAGAGTTGGGGCTTCCAGCCAGACCCACTCAATGCCAGGCATGAGCCCAAAGGCAAGGAGGGACAAAAGGTCAAGAGACAGAGTCAGGATCATGGTGAGGCTGAGCAGGGAGGCCTAGAAGTGGAGGCCATAGTCCAAAGACCTGGGGGGAAAGACCCCTTTTACGTTCTGTCCCCACAAGGCTTTGTCATCCCTGAGAGCAAACTCTGGGATCCAGCTGCCACTGTAGGGCACCTTGGATAATCTGTGGCTCAGGATAAGAATGAATGGCCCTGCTTAGCACACCCCACCCTCTCTGGGTGCCCTTGCTGGCTTTGTTTGCTCTGGGCTCTTCTCTTTGTGTTTGTTGGAGCTGGGAAGGGTGAGCGTGTTGTTTGTGTTTGCCTGGATACTCTTCTCTGACTTGTTTGTTTTAGGCACCTTGCCTCCCTCTGGGCAGACTGAGTGGGGAGGGGCCACTCAACCACATGCTGTGCCCTCTCTATTCCCATGTCCCCCTGTGGCGCCCCCTGGCTGTCACGTGAACAAGAGCCCAGCTTTTCTGGAAGACCCTGGAACCTCATGACTTCCACTGAAGGGGAGCCATTGGCCCTGATGGTCTCTGCACCTGGGGTTTCCAGGCCCCTGGCTTTTACTTTGCCGGCTGCTCCACACTTGGCTGGGAGGCCTGGGAGAAGGGTAGTTTCGGGATGCAGAGTGAAGCCTGATAAACATGACGTGCGCTCTCTGCATTCTATTCCATCATGAATGACTCCCCCACCCCAGAGACACAGTGACTGGGGTGTCAGGATTATTCAGGGTGGCCTACGAAAAGGCCTAGGCAGGGGTGAGAGTACAGTGGAAGATGCATTAATGTATTAGGCAGCTTGAGTTGGTGAGCGGTGATGGGTACCACACTGATGTATGACCAGGCCAGCCAATCAGATTTTAAGTTCAGTCATCAGCTGCCTTGCCTCGTGTGTGTTCTGTGATATACAGGATGGGTCCATCCACTAAGGACTGAACCTGATAGCAGAGGCAAGTGTTATAGGCTCTTTGACCCAGAACATATCTTCACTTCTTGCAGCTGATTAAGAACCTGTGGTTAAAAGATGCCAGGAGTATAATCACCTGGCATGAGGCTATTTATATGCGGGTTTACAAGATGGTCTTTTTCTGTGCCCCTCTAGGAAGCAGCTTAGTAGACATATTTAAAAGGTTTAATGGCTGATGGGAAAGGCCAATGTGGTATGTCAGATGTCCAACTGACTTGCTGAGACCTGTTTATTGTGTCTAGTTGTCTGGCTGGCTGACTCCATTGACTGTAGCAGATAGATGGAGGAGGCCTGCCATTAATGGGGGGTGGGAACCCTCCTGGGTCATCACTAGCTGCTTCAACTCTAGAGAAAGGGCCAGGTCAGTGCCTCCACTGCTCTCCTCCCATGTTAAGTGAGGTGACTGTTTCCTTTGCCCCCGGAAACCCCTCAAGTACCTGTTTCCTATGGGGTTTGGCAGATAGAACTGCACAGAAGTCTCAGCGTAATTACTGACTTGTCACTTGAAGTGTGTTAGGGGGCAAAAGAGAGAGGGTCAGAGGCCTGAGACCCTGGTTCTAGCAAAAGTCAAAGGAGCAAGTGTTCATGACATGAGGGCCAGTGAACAGAAAAGCTCTGCTGTGTTCTCAGCATGCTACTGGGCAAAGAAGCAGAGGCCCAGCTGGCTGTTTCTTAGCAAAGCCAACAAGAGCTTACCTAGAACTGGGGTGGAGGAATACAGAAGAGTGATGTCATGAGCAGATGCACAGCCTTGGACAGGCTCATGGTAAGGCACAGCCCAGCATACCCAGCATAGTGTAGCACCACACTCTTGCTTCTGGCAGCCAGCGTCAGTGCCCGGCATCCCTTGTACATATTTAAAGTGTTGTAAGGAAGGTATCTCTGGGGCTGGGGAGATGGCTCAGCAGTTAACAGCGGTCTGCTCTGAAGAAGACCAATTTCAACCCCAGCACCCATGTCGGGCAGCTCCAGAGGACCTGCTGCCTTCTTATAGACTCTGCAGGGAACTGTATTCACATGTGCACATATAAACACATGCATGTGCACATATAAACACATGCATGAGTAATTGAAAATTAAACAGATCCTTAACAAAAGGCATTTCTATTTGGTGTTAGATCCCATTTTTATGTTTGAAAAGAAAAACTGACCCAGGATAAAAAGTGGCATCCCACTGTGTGGTGGCGCATGCCTTTAATCCCAGCACAGGCAGAGGTGGGCAGAGCGCTGTGAGTTGGAGGCCAGCCTGGGCTACAGAGCAAGTTCCGGGACAGCCAGAGCTTCACTGAGAGACCCTGACTCAAAAAAAAAAAAAGTAAAATCCTTTCATGGCTAAATTCTTTCAAAGATGGACCTTCTGGTGAATCAAAAATCAAAACTTCTGTGTATGTGTGTGTGTGACAGAGAGAGACAGAGAGCGTGCACATGTGTGTGATGGTGCCCTGTGGAGGTCTGAGGTCAACCTCAGGTGTTTGTTTGAGACAGGATCTCTTGTTATTAACCACTCAAACACTGTGTATGCCAGGCTAGCTGGCCTGTGGCCTTCTGGGAGTCTCTTGTATCTGTGTCCCATCTTATAGTAACACTGCTTTACACACGGGCTCTGGGGGATAAAGTCTTCATGCTGTGTGCAGTCAGACACTACCCACAGACCCACCTCTCTTCCCTGAAATTCGGTTTACTCTTCACTGATGGGTTCATTAAAACAAAAGGAAGGTGTCAGAATTTTATCAGTCAAAAGCAATATAGAAGGAATGGAGAGATGGCTCAGTGGTTAATAGTTTATCTGTTTTTCCAGGGAACCTCAGCTTTAGGGATGTGATGCAGGCACCTGAACACATCTCCCTTTCTCTCTTCCTCCCTCCTCTCCCCCCCATACACACATACACAAAATTTAAAAATACAGGTTTTTTTTTTTTGACAGGGAGACAGGATTTCTCTGTGTAGCCTTGGCTATCCAAGAACTAGGTCTGTGGACCAGGCTGGCCTTGAACTCACAGAGCTCCACTGCCTCTGCCTCCCGAGTGCTGGGTTAAAGGTGTGCGGCAACTGCCTGGCTTTAAAAACACGTTTTAAAAAGGAAGATAATTTCTGCTCAGTTTACAATGGGACAATGGGATTGTACTTCAGTAAACTTGTGAAAAAGAAGCTGGAAATGCTGTATACTGAAAGTGCATGGGGTCTCCCCACAGAACTGTGGCTGACCACTGCCCAGCACCCTAACAGTCTGGGTGCACACCAGCAGCCCTGGGAAGGGCTGTGAGCGAGTGTGCACCATGCCCACAGCTCCATATCCCCAGCCCACCATGTCATCGAAGTGCCATGGTACAGAATAAAATACGTATGAGTTTGCTTTATACTACAAGTCTTTTCACACTGGGTGGCACCTGCATCACACATTACAGGCCTGTGGCCCCAGGACTAGAGAGTATCAACATAGAAAGTTCTGGGTCTAGGAAGGTGGGAAAATACCTGCTTACATAATCCCAGCCTTTCGGATTTTAGTCTGAGTCCCCGAGGACTATTCTGTTCATGTTCCCAGGGCCTCCGAAAGATCTCTAGTGGGCAGGATCCTTAGGACACTGAACTGCAGGACATCTGAACGCAGAGAAGGCAGGAAGGCCTGGCAAGGGCCCTGAAGGCTATGGGAGCCATGGCGTCTGGTGAGTGGGACACCCTGAGCACAGGGAACCCTCGGCAGCCCAGTGTGGAGCTCTGTGTGGAAGACAGTGCTGAGCACACTGGAGAGGACGATGAACTTTGAGTGTCAAGAAGTCTAGTCACACCTCTGCGATACCCTGAGGAGGACAGGATGGGAGACTAATATTCTAAAGGCAGCGCTGGGAGAGACCGGATGGTTTGGGGAGATATGGGTGTGAAGGCGTGTGTTAGCATTCTAGAGCTTTTAAGAACTGTGGCTGAGACAAACAAGAAGAAAGGCTGATTTGGCCTACAGCATTGGAGTTCTCAGGTTCTGGAAAGGCAGCTAGCTGGTCCTGATGACAATATGTGGCAGATGAATGCTGCTACCTTGTAACCATGGAAGGGACTGATAGGAAGGGGCCGGGCTCCTACCATCCTTTCAAGGGCTCCCAGAAGACCCCCTACGAGGCCCTGGGTCTTAGAGAATCCATCACCCGACACCACAGTCTGGGGATCAAGCAGTGAGTAGGTTAGTCTTTGGATGCCACCCCAGATCCAGATGATAACAGACAGAGACAATGAGGGCCACACCTACAACAGAACAGTCGCATAAAGAGTGAAGTTCCACCATGTGTAACAGCATGGAGAGAAGCGGAACACTTCTTCTCAGTGTGGTAAGCTGGGCTTCAAAAGACCAACACCATGTGATCTCATTCCTGCGTGGATTCTGCATGATGCAGCTGCTGTGGTGCTGCACGCCTGTCACCCCAACACACGGGAGGCAGATACACGTCAGGTATTCAAGGCCATCCCTGGGCCACACGAGACCCTGTCTCAGAACTACCATCACAACAAAACCAAATCGAAAGAACGAAAGCCATTCAGACCCAAAATAGAAGGGTGGCTGGAAAAGGAAGAGGAGGTAGGGGAGGTGATGGCCACAGCGCATGGCCAGACAGGGAGTAAAGGGCATTATTACCATTTAATATTTTACTGTTGTATAATGTTATTATTTACTGTACTTACATTCCAAAAATCACCAAATCTCAAACATCCTCATCTTACAGTGATGACCACTTGAGGAAATGGTTATGCTAACTCGTTCCACCTTGGATTCACAAATCCCATCCCTGTGCTCTCTAGGTAGATACGAGTCTAATTTGTCAATTTACAGTCAGGAAAAACGTAAATTTTTTTTCCTGCTGTAGCCTGGGCTAGCTGCTGGAGGGGGCAGCCTGCTGTGGCCGTGGGCTAGCTGCTGGAGGGGGCAGCCTGCTGTGGCCGTGGGCTAGCTGCTGGAGGGGGCAGCCTGCTGTGGCCGTGGGCTAGCTGCTGGAGGGGGCAGCCTGCTGTAGCCCTCTGCCAGCTGCTGGAGGGGGCAGCGGGGGCTGAACCCTGTGGGGCCTGGGAGCAACAACTGGACACAAGCTCTTGTTTATATAACTGTTTTATTGGGAGGAGGAGAATCAACAGACTTAAAGGCTGCAACAAATCAAAGATGCCCTTGCAGACATCCCCATTCCGTTCCCACAGTAACCAGCCAGGACACAGCCAGGAGGTAATATTACAATAGGCAGAAAGAGGTACCAGAGTGCTGAGTCACTCTAGATGCAAACCCACCCCACCTCACCCCATTTTTTCTTTTTTGGGGGGGCTGGGGTGCTTGAGAATAAACCCTGAGCCTAGAGCATGGCTAAGCAAGTGCTCTGCCTTTGGACCACAGCCCATGCCTTCCACATTTTTGAGAGAACAGTCCAAATTCAAGAACTGTTTTCGAGTGGTTTAAACCCCTTGAGGGAATCCCTACAGGGCACAGCACCCTGGGAGACCGAGGAACTCAAACACCCTGCCAAGCTCCACAACTTTAAGGCAACAGGCCTCTCTGTGGACCTGGAGGGTGCACATAAGACTGAAGACTTACAGGGACTGCATTTTGTATCAGAGGCCATGAATTCTCAGAACTGGACCCATGGCCACTAGGGGCCCAACTGGCCCTCTCTGAATACCACTGGACACACAGGAGAATTTCTAGACTCAGGAGGTACCAGAGCGAAAATGCTGTTTACACAAAAGTGATAAGAATCAGCACAGAATGACTGTTGGCCCAGCTCACTCTCTTTTCCATAAAGTCCCAAGAAGGTCATTCAGCAAAATTCTGACAGTCAGACACCACTACGGTGGTACTGTGGTGGGCTCAGTGCCCGAGGGGGTTCTGGGATCATGTCAAGTGACACCCTTCCAGAAAGAAATGCTCAGACCGTGCCTACACTTCAAAGTGAGGGATGAAGATGCTATGTACTTCCGGGTGTTTCTGAAGTCCTGATGTGGGGTGGGGATGGGGGTGATGGTAGGTGCTGGCCGTGTGGCCTGGGATGCTACAGGCAACCGTTTGGAATCCTCACTCCCGATGTGCAGGCCATGCCCGATGTTCTGTTACTTGATGGGATATGTGGTTGAGAATACTGGCAAGAGCAAGCTAGTCAGGCCCCGCCTCCATGGCAGAGACGGGGTGCTGCAGCCACAGTATGTACTCTTCTGAGGCAGCCTGTGGGAGCCCCAGGATATAGAACTGTAGAGTCTGGGTTATAAGCACCCAGCTGTCTGGCCAATAGGTGGTGAGTATGTGTGTATGAATGTGTTGGGAAGAGGAAGATGTGCATAGGTGTCATGTGGGCGAGAGAACACAGGGCTGGAGGGAAAGATGCATAAAGACCTTCACTTCAAGGAGAAAAATATTCTCTTTTGTATTAACTCACCATGCCAGTCCCTTTCTTATTTGGGAGGCAGTTTGGATATTAATATAAAAAGAAACGGTAAGTGATGACACAGCACCAGTTGATCTGTCACCCCAGCTAACACCATCCATTTCTCCGTATGCATGCAGAATCACCAAAACACACTCCCACTGGCCCAGGGCAGTGCTCTGCATTCGTCTGCACATGTCTGCGCTCACGTCCCCACACGCCAACTAGCTTTCAGCTTGGAGCCTCTCCTTTGTCCCCTCCTGAGCTGGCCGCTGCTTACAGGTGAGCATCAGCAGCAGGAGCAGCGGCAGGTGCCACAGGCTGCAGAAGAACAGTTTCCTTGAGCTCCGGCGGTCTGCATCCATGTAGAAGCGGAAGCCGAGGTAGGAGATGTACAGGTTGATGGGGAGGGAGATGATGGGGAAGGCCCATGTGGTGACGTCCAACATGGGGGCAGCAGTCGACAGAGCAATCAGGGCCAGGCAATGGCGCAGCGCCACACGCCGGCAGAGGGCTGGGTGCGTGACCGACATCATGCAGTAGCCTCCTCGGGAGTAGTCTTCGCGGAGGCCCCAGCTCAGGGCATTGAAGTGGGGGAACTGCCAGGAGTACAGGATCCCACCCAGAAGGAGTGCGCCTGTGCAGAGGAGTGGGGAGAAAGAGGAATGGTCAGGTGCCAGCAGAGATTTCCAAAGGAAGGTTCTCTTGGTCCCAAAGTCCTGCAGAACTTTGGAGGTCTGTGTCCAGGTGACCAGCAACATACATCTCAGCCCTTCTATCTCAGTCTGTTTTCTAGTGCTCTGCTAAAACATCACAACCAAAGACAGCATTAGAAAGAAAGGGTTTGTTTCTGCTTATAATTCTCATGTACAGTTTGTTTCTGAGGGAAGTTGGAGCAGGAACATGAGGAGGAGCCTGGAGGCAGGAACTGAATGAAGCAGAGACCGTGGAGGAACGATGCTTAGTGGCTCACTCACCCTGCTTTCTTATATAATCCAGGAAGGACCACTTTCCCAGAGGTGGCACTGCTCCTGATGGGCTGGACCCTACCATATTAATCATTAATTAACAACAACAAAAAAAAGAAGCCCCAACAGAACTGCCTACAGGCCAAACTGATAGAGTTACTTTCTCAGCTGTGGCGCCTCGTCCTAGATACTCTATCCTGTGCCAACCCGACATAAAGCTACCTAGGGCGCCTTCTTTGTTCTCCTCTGTCTCACTCAGCCTGCTAGGCAAGTCGGGAGGTGTGGGTCCTCTGCCTTAGGTGGGATGGGAAGTGGGTTAGTGCAAGCCACCTGCTGCCCCTCATGCTTCCCAACACTGTGACATTAGGGAAGTCAGTACTGAGTCTAGTCCTGGCTCTAGGTTGGAACCCATAGCTAGGACAGGAGCATGGGAGCAGTGTCACCGCTTAAAGGCCTCCCCTCCTGGGTAAGGTTCGCTTCCCTGTGGGGTAACTAGAATGTCCTGTTCACACTGACGCAGAACTGAGCATGCCTCTGGGCCACTGCCAAGACTCTGGCTTCTGTCTGTGTACCTTCTTCACTGGTGGACAACCTGGGCTTCGAGAACACCATTCCCCAGAGCACAGCACAGTGGCATTAAGTAGGAAGAACTAACACAGAGTGTGTTAACAGGCTCAAAATAGGACAGTGCCATACAGGTGATAGGACTGCTCAGATAAAGACTTCCTCTGTGCAGATTATGGCCATGGCCCAGCTAACTGGATTGCAAACATCCTCTGACCCTGGGAATAGTCCCAGTGTATCTGGAACAGCAGAGAGGCTAGAGGGGGAAAAGCAGAGTTGCAAGAGAGGGTTGGAGAGGCTCTCCCCACAGCACAGTGAGGAGAATGGACTTGGTAGGGTGGGGACTATGAGGAAACAGAGGGTTTAGAAGAGAGCAGGATGCTAGACACCCATGAATGCATTCATGGCAGAGAAATGGAGTCTTATTTTTGGTCATTTTTAGATTGGCCATGCTTATTTGCCACCCAGCCAGAATGCATTGTGGCTATCCAATCAAGGTACCATGGGAATGAACTACACGTGCTAACCCAACCTTCATGTCATTACCATCACCTTAAAAACGAGAAGGTCTATAGCAGCTCCCTTTATCCATGGCTTCAGCTGCAGTCCAGAAATATTAAATGGAAAACAACAGAAATAATTGATTTATAAGGTTTTTAAAAAATATTTTATGTGTATAGGTGTTTTGTCTGTCTGTCTGGATTTATGTCTGTATGCCACTTGCATGCCAGGTGCCCATGGAGGCCAGAAGAAGCCATCAGAGCCCCGGGACTGGAATTAAGCTGGTTGCAAGAAGTTACAGATGGTTATGAGTTGCTATTTGGGTATTGGAAATCAGATTCAGGTCTTCTGGAAAAGCAGCCAGTGCTCTTAACTGTTGAGCCACGTCTCCAGTCCAATAATAACTAAATTTTAAATTGTGTGTGTTTCTGAGTAGTGTAATGAAGCCTCACACAGTCCGCTGTAGCTCACCTACAATGTGAACCACCACTTTGTCAGTGTGTCCATAATGTCTATGCTACCTTCCCATTAAGCACTTAGCAATTAATCTCAGTAAGTTTCCTGACAAGGGTATGGTAGGGCAAGGCATGATCTGAGGCTTCAGATATCAACCTGGGTTGTTGGGGGTTCTTAGAAGCATTTCAAGGAGGGGCAGGGGCAACTGGAATCAGCATGGCCCAGGGATTTTTGGCAGTATTGCATGCAACCAGATTGGGGTGAGGGGCAGGGGGCGGGGGCAGCTGGGATCAGTATGACCTGGTGATACCTGGTACTATGGATGCAATCAGATATATGCTTTAGGAAATTGTTCCTACAGGATGCCCAGTAGGCCCCTTCCCATATGAGAGGTACCCAAGGGCCAGGCCTGCTGGAAATAACAACAGAGACACTTTCTTGTTCATTAAGAGATAAGAGTCCTAGTACCTGTTTCAGCGACAAACAGAGGACACATCTGAACAGGAAGTCCCCTTGGGGAATTAGAAGGCAGAGAGGGAAGGCGGGGGGCACCCAGTTGCAGCTGAAGGAGCAAATGGTGAAGGACCTAGACTTCTTGGGATTTTGATAGAAAATACTGTAACTGTTAAATGGCAGAGACTCTCAGGGTGCAGGGTGACTTTAAGGCTCCTAAGCATCACATGTGGGAAAGTAAGCTCTAGCGGAGCTCATGAGCTGCCTTGGACCCACAGGCTTTCTGAGTACAGTATGCAGCAATGACAGCCACAGCATGGGGTGTTGGTATGACAACGGCAACAGGTATCTATCTTGTCAAGAAAAGCTCCCCGTGGCAACAGACACAGGGCATGGGTAAGGGAGACAGGAGGACTCAGGAGGGATGGTAAGGCTCAGAGCTCCAGGTGGGTTTTATTCTAGAAACAACTGAGAAAGAACAAATTTGACGTGGTTAAGATGGCAGCTGCAATGGGAACGCTTTCTTCAAGCGCCACCCCTGCCTTTGGTGTGCCAATTGCAGTTGTCTGTGTTGTGCAACAGAAAATTTTGGCTGTGCTTCTATTTAGAACAAGAGAGCTCAGGCAGAACCTCAGTTCTTGAAGAGCAGCAAGCTGTTGTCCTAGAGAGGAAACTGGTGTGGGTTTGGCTCATGTCGTAAGTGAAATCACGTTCGGATCCACAGCTTAATGGACTACAGGCAGAACACCCACAGCTCCGCCTGCTGCGCTTCAGCTGCTGCTGCTCACCGAAGAAAAGGAAAACAAATGCTTTCTTCATCAAGATAAGGTGAGGTGGGGCAGGAAGGCCCCAGTCAGCTCAGAACTGCAGTGGGGCCCACCTTCCCGGTGGGGTGAGCACAGCACGGGCTGGAGAATTCAAAGATCTTTCGGCACATCCCTTTAGCCTCACTCCCACAAAGAAGTCCACTTTTTAGTGGGCCTGTCTTCCCTGACAGCAGATACCAACTGCCTGCCGGAGACTGCCTACTCTGGGGGGAGGAGGGGATATGTTCCTCTGCTGGGCTGGGGCCAGGGAAGGAGACAATACAAGAGTGAGCTGGAACTCATAGTCTCTGCTTCTCTTCCTTTCTTTCCTTTTCACGTTTTGGAGACAGGGTCCCATTCTGAGCCCAGGTTATGCTGGAGTTCTCTATGTAGCCCAGGGTGGGCTCAAACTCAAAAGAATCCTCCTGGGGGCTGGAGAGATGGCTCAGAGGTTAAGAGCACTGCCTGCTCTTCCAAAGGTCCTGAGTTCAATTCCCAGCAACCACATGGTGGCTCACAACCATCTGTAATGGGGTCTGGTGCCCTCTTCTGGCCTGCAGGGATACACACAGACAGAATATTGTATACATAATAAATAAATATTAAAAAAAAAAGAATCCTCCTGAGTGCCAGGATTACAAGCACATGCCACCATGCCTGACTTCTTTTTAATTGAGTGTTCTCATTTTCTTACACCTACCTGGGAGAAACATCCACTTTCTTCCCTTTAATCACAGTAGAAATTTATGGAGCAGTCACACAGCTGTGGGTGTGACTCTCTAGAGCATCCAGGCATCCAGCACATTGCTAATCTCCCTGCTTATGTGGAAGACAGAGAAGAGCATCCACAGCGTAAGTACGGACACTGTCCCACCCAATCCTGCTCTCATCAACATCTCCTCAGTGACACTTGGGGAGATTTTCCAGCTCTCTTCAAAACTCCTATTTATTATTTCTATAAAAAACAGACTGGGGAAGCCTCTCCCCATTTCCACCTTTGCCCAAGTCCAGAAATGCTCTTCTATCACTGTTGACAAAGAAAGTTCAGCAATCCATCTGTGCAGTACCTTCCCAAAAACGAGAGGGATCCTCAAGTGGGAGCACTGACCTCGGGGATGTACTCTTCCAAGGATGATTCCTTTTGGGGACGCCTGGTGGGTACCTGCTATCCTTATAGAAGCCCATTCACTGGCATTCACCATCCACACATGACCTTGGTAAGGATAAGAACCCGCTGCAGTGACAGTTGGTGTTGGGTTTGGTCCTCTCTAAATGTGGCCAATGAAGCTCATCTGTTGCATTGCTGGTCATACTGGGACTTTCAGGGCTGGATAGTTGCGGAAGGTGGCAGAATTAGAGCTGGACCAGAGCTTCACAGTCACAGGTTTTAAAGCCTTTCTTTGGAGGACTAACACAAAGGCACTTGTGAAGTGGTTAGTCTCACTGCAATAGACTTGGCGAAGCAGATAAAGGGAGCAGGATGTGGGGCCAGTTTATCAACTGTACAGGAGAGACAAAAGGCCAGATTAAAGGCCCTCTGGAAACAGGAGGAAGAGTGGGCATTTGCAACTTGGAGAATTCTTTGCAAGGAACTTGGGAGTGATGAAGAGGATGCGTGGCAGGAGTTTGGGGGTTCTCTCTAATCTTGCATGCAACCTACCTTCAAGCACAGCCATCTAGAGAAGCTGCCTTTGAAGGGCGAAAAGTGCAAAGCTTTGATCCTTCTCAGACTACCTCCCTAGAAGTCTGAGGCCCCCACAGAGTCTCTCCAGAATTCAAACTCCCTTAGCTCACGTCCCCAGTTCTTCTCAGAATCATCCTCAATGCTACTTCTTGTCACCAGAGCTAACTCTATGGCATTCTGCACCAGGCACTGTGTGCATCTGCAACTGTCCAGCCAAGGCCTACTCTATCATCTCACCTAGGTGGTACTGGCCTGGTACCCTAAAAGCTAACACCAGTCACAGTCAACAGTGATATCAACAAAACTTGAGCAAACACAGCTAGTCTGCAATTATAGATGCAGATGTTGCTGCTATGGCATCGACATCACAGAGCCACTTTCCCAGCCTTTCTGTTTTAATGTTGGACACTGGGTAAAGTAGAGGGTTCTAAATATTGTTGCCTAATATTTCCACAAGTCTTCCTTATTTCATTTTGTATTTTAAAGACAGCATTTATTGGTGGTTGTGGTGGTGCAAGTCTTTAATCTCAGGATCCAGGAGAGAGAGGCAGGCAGATTTCTGTGAGTTCAAGGCCAACCTGGTCTACATAGTGAAAGACTAAAGATGCTGTTTACTTAGTTGTGCTGCACTCTCAGCCACTTAAGGTAACACCTCACAGGAACAGACACTCATTTTTGAGTCTGACTCAAGCGGAGGCAGGATTTTAGAGGAAATCTCTACAAAGGCTTGGGTTCAATAGTACTGGATATTTAGTAAGCCTTTCATACATATTTGTTGAATAAATGAGTGATTGAATCCCTCTGGCTCTCCTCTCTCATCTGGGACTATAAGAGGTAAATAAAGAAGAAGGGGGTTAAGGTTTTACAGTTTACCAGGCGAGGTTAAAACAACTCACTCTTTTTGTTACTAAAGCCATCCATCTGCCAAGTGTCACCTCCTGATAAGAGCCCATTTCTGAGTCCTCATTTGTAACTGAATGTTGGCTGACATAATTAATGTTTACCACACAACACCTGAATTACAAACCAGGCTTTAACCATCATCACTGCAGAGACTGCAGGGAAGATTCCCAAGACAAGGGCTTTCTTTAGATTTAGGAAAAGGAACCCCAGCATCTCTAAGGAAAGGGTGATGCAGGGAGTTGGGCTGGTGAGAGGGAAGGAGGACGGGAAAGGGATCAAGCCTGAGATAGAGAAACACTGCCGAGAGGCCTAATGTGTATGGCTCCAGGCCCCTGGCTGGAGGCCGAATGTCAGCTGCCAGCCACTTATCTGACTAGCTCCCTAGGGACTCCTTCACTGGGGTTCCAGCAGGTCACTTCTATCATTGCCATCCCTGTTCCTTTTCATGTGGGACCAAAGCAAGTGCTTCAGCTCCTACCGCAGCAGGTTAGCTCTGCTAACAGCCAGAGACAGCCTTCCTGAGTTCTAGTTGCTGAGCATTTCTAGTGTTTCCTGCTAACAGTACTTAAGCTTTAAAAAAATTAATAAAGGCGGGATAATTAGGTAGGGAGGAGGAAAAGGCCACCTCTGAAGCCCAGGTAAAATCCCATCACAATGGCTCACTCTGTAGACAGAAGGGCTTTGTAAAAGGCAGGCATTTCCCGCGCACAGAAGCAGTTGGCTGCTGTGCCCTGACTGCCTTGATATGACAGCCACAAACAAAGCCACTGGCTGTGTGACCGGGAGAGAGCAGAGTGGTTTCCAGTCCTCCGGGAAGCTAGGAAATAGCAAGTATCAAGAACAACTGAAGTCTGTTTAGCTTTCACAGTTCCTGCCTGCTAATGTGCTTAATCCTCTTCACCACCCCCAAATCCCACCTCACTTGTCTTGTGATAGACAACGGCCGGGCAGATCCAAAGCCCTCCAGGGACCTTCCTGACTGGGGCACCCTCAACACAAATTCTTTTCCACCATCTGGTCCAAAAAAAAATCAAAGTAGTTGTGGGAAAAGACTCAGCAACCCATGGGGCATGCTCCCTCCATGTTTCCTGTCCTTCCAGGCGAGGGGAGAGGCCAGGGAAACACTTCAGCACCCAGCAGCCTATGAAGGGCATCACCCAGTGCTGTGGCCAGCACAGACACCACAGAAAAACCCATGCCAACAAGGGAGGAAGCGGGCTTCAGGATGTGGTCCTAGCCTTTCTCTGTGGGTTACTGTGACATACAGTCCCCCCCCCCGGGTCTTCTTCATGTACGCCCTGCAGGTCGGGCTAAAGGCCTTCCACCTCATGTACTGCCCAGCAGCTTCGCTACCACCTTGACCTCTATCTACTGAGCCCAACTAATCTTTTGCAGAGGGAGGCATGGTCAGGGACACTAAAATGTTGCTGCTGGTTACGGTGGGCCCTGGTTCCCTGGGGGTGGGAGTGGGTGACAAAGGAATGGAAAATATTCAGTCGATCTGCCTCCCTTCAGAGAGCCTCTGTCTATCCCCAGCTTGCTGGGGTCAACAAGTTGTTCTTTCCGAGGGTGATCAGACTGATGCTTCACTGAAATACCTGTAAGGTGAAACACTGACCCGGGAGGATGAAGGGCAGGCCTAGGATGGGCAAAGTCGTGTAAGGAAGGGTAGAGGGTGTGCAGGGGCAGGTGTTGGAGGAGAGAGGAGGCACATGGGCCTAGGACAGTGGTGAAGGCAGGCTCTACAAATGCTCCAGTCTCCAGTACCCAGGAGAACCTGCTGCACTTCGCTACGGAGATACGCCCAAACTCTAGACCCCGGTGCTTTGCTGGTTCAGTTGCCCCGGGGTCTCTGGTGTCTTTGACTGCACTATCAGTTCCTCTGCAGGGAGTCATTGAGGGTACCATCTCTGCCCACACTGCACTACTCCAGCTCTCAACACACTCACAATCCTTCCCATCGACTGGCCTCTAAAGTCTTCCTGAACTCATCTGGAGAGGTGTGAGCCCACGCCCTCAGGAGACACTCGCTAAAGCTTGTTCATCGCTAAGTAATGTCTGTCTCTCCTAGGAGAAGCTCAGACATGATTTCCACGTGCACAGGAGTTTGAGTCAGTTTTGTATCTCTCAAAGCCAAGCACACATAGGCCCTCAACACCTGCACGATGAAGTGACTATGGGTACTAGTTTGTTAAGATGGTAGACAGGCAGTTGCCTGGTCTCCCAGTTGCTCTTGCTTCACTGATTCGACAACCACTTCATCTTCCATTTCCTTTTCCTGTAATTGAGGTGTTCCAAGGCCTGCCACTCCTGACTTCTCTGAAGTCACTACTCTGTGAGGTTCAAAGATGAAATGGTCTGGAGTACTACACAAGAAAGGAAAGCGTTTGCCATTTCCCACCTCAGAAAAGCTCTTTCCACCCATCCGTATCCCATCCATATCTCCCAAGAGCAGAACTCTGGCAGCTGTCAACCTCTGTAGACAACACACCACTCTCTGTACAGCTTGAACCATCGGCCCTACGCTCTAGGTGTTTCTGAGTCCTTAAGGCTAGAGCTCTTCAGGATTCTGTCTTTGTGAATTTGAAAAGTGTGGTTCTTGGAGCACGGACATCAGCACATGGAAACCTCTTACATGTGACATTCTCAGACTGTCTGAGCCGCATGCTCAGAGGCCCAGCAGCATCTGGGAAAAATGGATGGGCACTGAGTTGTGAGTCAGTGCTTTTTGGTTTAGCAAGACAGGGGCAGGTTCATACCACACCCATTGTTAAAAGGACACACACATCAAGGAGTGGACATGGCTTCAGGAAGACAGTCTTTGCTTCTAGGCAGTGCTTTCTGAGTGAGCTTCCTGACAGAAACTGTTCTACCTTCATATTGACGTGACGAACACCGAAGATAAACGAAAGGCGTATCATAGCTCACAATTCAGACCACCATCTTCCCAGTCATGTTGGGCCCGGAGGAGGCAGTCCATCAGGGAAGCAAGCATGTGACAGAGGAGGTTGCTCACTTAGACCAGTCAGAAAGAATAATGAGGCCCTGGCCCCTGTAAGGATGTATTCAAATGACCCACTTTATCCAACTCCGATCCACTTTCTCTTAAAGCTCCCACCACATCTCAATGTTGCTGGCCACTGGAGACCAAGCCTTTCAACCTTAAGCATTTTGAGGAACATGTCATATTCACACAAAGGTTCTGCTCTGTGCTGTCAGTATGGCAGCTACGAACCAAATGTGGCTCTGGACACCTGAATGATAGCTAGTGAAACTGAGGAAATTTAAGTTTACTTGATTTAAAAATTAAACAGCCATCCACGGTTAGCAGCTACCATCCTCAACAGGGCAGAAGATGACTAAACTGCATTAATTGAATTGCAGTCAACTTAGTTCCTGAAAAGCCAGCAATGAATACTTTACAATACCTCTCCCAGATTCTGTCCTCTGAAACACAAACAACTACTCATTAATCTGCTCGTTCTGATCTTGGCTCTGTTGAATGAATGCTTCATACACGGAGAATACCTTTTCTGGACAGACCCCTTAAGGGTCAGGTACATGATGTATCTTTTTCCTTTTTGCAAAGCAAGGTTGGCCTCAAACTTGTGGTCTTTCTTCTCCAGTCCCCTGAGCAGTAGGGTTACAAGAATCCAAGACAAAGAACAGAAGTCAGTGTCGAGAACTGACAGAGGAACTTCTCTTGGTGGCTTCAGAAATCTTCTGTCTCATACTGGGTTCTGTATCATTTTCCAGACAGCTGCGTACTCTGTGTCTGTGAACAAGGTATGTCTGGGCCCTCGGCCACCCATCGTTAACAAGTCTGAATACTATTAAATTTTGGATTATAGAAAGACCATGTCACCAGATTTGGTGGCAAAAGCCTTTTCCTGATGGCACAGCTGCTGGGCTTTTAACTTTGGATGTCCCAGCTCCTATAACTATATATCTTTCTCATACAAATGACTTAATCCGGTATGGCAGCACATGTCTGACTACAGTAACAACCCATCTGTCCTCAGAACTCCTCCACAAGGAAAGACCATCATCAGTACAAGACGAGAAGACGGGGAGAAAGGACAAGCTCAGGCCCGAGGTCAGCAGCACATGGGGCTGGCCCAGCTCTTGTTCTACAGCCCTTCGCTTCTGCTGCCTGCCTCCCACGTGGATGAGGCTTGAGCTGGGTTTATCAAAGAGCAAAGGGACACGTAAGCTTTAGAATGCTGTATTTGTATAGTCATTAAAACCCACCACTTACAGGATATTAAAACCATTTCGGAGACGATCGTGGCAAAGGTGTAATCACATTTATGCATTTGCCAAATCAGAGTGTATGAGCTTTTATGAAAAGTTTCAGAAATGTGGCTTACAGGGCAACGGTTTATGGCCAACTGCCTTTTGATCTCTCATGTGAAAAATATGTACTTACATATATTGCAGGAAACCTCACCACTTCCTTCCTAAGTGTCGGTCAAAACACTAATTACTTGACTAATCAGACTGTGACGCTCCCCTCACAGATGGTAAAATGAGCTATTTTCACCCCACAAATCCAGTTGTGACATACCACCGAAAAAATGGAGACCCACTAAATGGTTTTACTGTAGACAGCATGAACAATTTAAGCAAACCATGTAAAAGTAAATGAGGAGCTAATGAAGATAATCTGTCCTTTCACAAGGAAAATGAGACTACTCCAGGGGAAGGAAGGAGGCCTGTTAGCTAGGTGGCATGGCTTCAACAGGGAACAGCAGGCCAGTTCCACATCCCTTCCCCACAGACTGGGCCTTCAGGTGATCTGATTTTATCACTTTTTTCAGGGCTTTTCCTCACTTTACCCGCAGTCATAGGCTGAGGTAGCACTGCCTCCTGTTTTCTCTTAGGCCTTCCATGTCAGGATGACATGGGGCTGCCCTATCAATACATTTGTCGTAGGAATCACTGGAGTGAAACAGAACCGCAGCAAGCCCCATGGAGCCCCGACTGGCGAGTGCTGAGTTCACTGGAAGACTCAGGAACTCTTGCATCTGGCTCTCACTAGCCTGTCTGTGGAGAAAAGCCACAGTGTTGCACCAGGAGACACTCACCAGCATCAAGGCTTCCAGTTGCGGCCGTCCAGCCCATGACAGGGGGGATGGCTCCAACCACGGCTCCAACCCAGGTATTGGCGATGCTGATCCTCTTCAGCGGTGTGTAACAACAGGTATATAGGAAAATGTTGAAGAACCCCAGGGCCCCTGTGAGTGGATTCACTCCCCAGGTCAGCAGGGCCACTCCAGGCACAGCACAACAGGTGGCAAAAGACACAGCTAGCAATGGGCTGGAAGAGAGCAGAGGACATAGTGAATACATTCCACTTAGCTCTGGCCCACAGCCCAGAGCCTGCACTAATGAGGAGCCAGCATCTTCACATCCACTGAATGTGATGGGATCTTCTTCCCAGTTGTGAGGAGTCTTTCTGAGACTGTAAAGAAGTCCAGGGAGGAGGTGGAGCCTCTTGCATTCCTCATCTGCAGGTCTCCATCACTCATCTCTTCTTCAGGGCTACTCTTTGGGGCTCTATTCTAACTGTTACTAAATAAGGGACAGATGCAAACAATAAAACAAGTTCTGGACAAAGACAGGTTCCCTTCCAGAAGACATTCTACTCATTTGCTCGCACTTTAAAGTGTCCCCAAATCAATGATCCCAAACAGCAATGACTGCCCTAGGGAATCTGCATGGCATGATCTTTGGTAAATTACAAGTTTTAGGCCCTGTAATCCCATGACATCAATCAACACCAGGGCTGGTGCAACTGCCAATGATGTAACCTGGTTTGTGACTATGATTCTCAACAAGAGGTCACAGAGGGCTATGCGTGTAAAAGAACACTCTACAATGTGAAAAACTTTGTGGGTATAGAAAAGTGTGACCTCCTGGTTCCTGCTTATATACACAGTTATTTTCTCTCAGGGAATCAATGTAGGTCACTCAAGACTATGTTTTCTCTGCAAAAGCTACAATTCAACTCCCAGGAAAATTCATGGTTGCAGTGTCCCCAGACCCACGCAACTACAGGGGCCACAAAATGATTCAAGAGAAGCTCTAGTCACCAGTTAGCAGCTTCTAGAGGGTTCTGGTTTAAAAAATGTCATTTCTCCAAGGGATGTAATCAATTGAGATAACACCTTTCTGTTGCCAAGGCTGTGGTGTGCTCCCACTGAGGAGAGGTGCTCTGGACTGTCAGTTGGGCCCTCTAAGAAGGACTAACTTGCAGAATGATGCTGAATTTGAACTCAGTCTCCCCCAGCCCCAGAGGAGATGGGAGTGGAGAAGGATGGCCCAGCAGCTCAAGCGCCATATGATACCAGAGCCATAGCTGGGCACTAGGTAAAAACTCCACTCTGACTCTCACTGAGCTGGCCCTCTTTCCACCCAGAGGCTGTGGTCCTGCCGTGCCTGGAAGGTGGACAGAGCAGAATGGGGTTTTCAGGAAAGTGGGAGCACACACCGACATGTGGCCATCATAAGGTAACAGAAGAACCATGACTTTCACTAAGACCTGGGTGCAGACCCCGTGGCCAATGACTCCTGAAATACTTAGGCACCCTCAGTCTTTTCTTCCATTTGTCCGTCCATCACCCCCATCCCCACAATTCCCCTTTCTGTGACCTACGGTTTCTGTTCCTGCTGGGAAAGGCCCTGAAAACATACGTCAGACCATTTCAAGAGGATGGTTTACTATCGCAGCACCTGGCTAGACCTGATCTCCAGCCTGTGTCTCCTGTGATCTTGAACTTACTGACCACCTTTAGCTCCGCATGGGGACACATGTCCTTCCTTCTCACATGGCAGTGACAAGACCTCAGATTACCTCCACCTCTCTCCCATTTCAGAAGTGGCTGCCCTCTGTTTTTAAAGACACACTCTGCACTTCTGCTTTGACTCATTTTCCTGCCTAATCTCTTTTATTTTTTTAGTATTTTATGTGTGTGCTTGGTACTTGAAGAGGCCAGAAGATTCAGATCCCCAGGAACTGCAGATGGCTGTGAACCACTATGTGGGTGCTGGAAACGAAACTAGGGTCCTCAGCAAGAGCATGAAGAGGTCCTAGCTGCTGAGTCATCTCTCTACCCCCCTCCCCCACTATTTGTTAAATCTTATTGTCTCCCTACTCCACACATCCTTGAATAGATGTGCCTATTTCCCCAAGGAGATCCTGCTAGGCACATCTTCAAAGTGAAGATCTAGATCGAGTGGGACTCTAAACTGGACACGCACCTCTATCTCCTCCATCCTGCAATTTCCTACTTGCCTTTACTCCTCCATTTCATTCCTGAAACAGACGTCTCTAAGGCCGGGACAAACACTGACTGACTTGGAACTGTCTGGAACCGTGGAGATAAAAGGTTAGGAAGCTGCCTAGGTGTTATCACACATGCCGAGAAAGGAGAGCAGAGGCAGTATGAATCATGTAAGCATTCTGTTTTCTTTCAGAAAGGTGGTTTCCAGTTTATGAGAACAGCTCTTCCCATACATGGGCTCCAAAAGACTGGTTTTATTTGGGGCGGGAAAAATGTGGCTCATAAACATATTTATTTTTCCTGAATTGGCCCTTGTGTGTGTGTGTGTTTTTTTTTTTTTTTTTGAAAAAAAAAAGGAAGAAGAAGAGGGTTGTTCCAGCCGCCAAGGGCCGGGAAGCAGTTCGATTCAGGGTGTTAGCGCTATGAAAAGCCCTTTCAGAGACGCACACGTGAATTTAATTTATTGAGATAGGCAATTTGGGGTGGAAGTTTAGTTTCTGACCTGTGTTAGAATCACAGAAAATCATGAGGTTTGATCTTGGCATCTAAATCAATGTGCTCAGGGGCATGAATGAAAACCAAGTAGGCCAAAGGCTGCACAAACAAGAATGAGGATATTTACCCAGCATGCCCTGGGACGCCCAGCACCAGGACAGAGGCCCCAAGCGGCAAACTTCACTGTTCTCAGGCTCACTATCCTCTTGTATTTCATTCTTGCTAAAGTTCTAATTGTAAATGTAATGCACATTCAATTCAGAAAATTTGCAACTATAAAAATAAAAAAGAAGAAATTCTAAATGAATCCGAGATAGATATGGTTTACACCCCAGCCTTTTCTTGTGCTACAGTTACTTTGAAAGTAAATATGCGGGGCTGGAGGGATGGCTCAGTGGTTAAGAGCATTGCCTGCTCTTCCAAAGGTCCTGAGTTCAATTCCCGGCAACCACATGGTGGCTCACAACCATCTGTAATGAGGTCTGATGCCTGCAGGCAAACACACAGACAGAATATTGTATACATAATAAATAAATAAATATTTTTTAAAAAAAGAAAGTAAATATGCAATTATGGTTTTGCTACTTCCTTAATTTCCCTAAATCTTCAGATTCTCCATGTCACTACTTGGTTTACATCAGCGTAGATGGTTACAAGTGGCTTATTCTATGGACATATGACAACTTCATCAACATACCCTTTCTGGATACAGTATTTTTACCGTTTTAAAAACTCAGGTACTACTTGGATGAACTTCTCATGGAGACTTCTGCTCATGGCTCCACTTAGGAGGCCTTGCTGAGAGATGGTGTGCACTATCCTGTTCCTTTAGAGCCACCAGGCTCTGCTGTTGTTGTGCACGTTTTAAAGGTGCGTGATGACACCTGCTGCCAGTCCATATTGCACAGCTGTCACTCCTGCC
Source organism: Ondatra zibethicus (assembly GCA_004026605.1). Taxonomy (NCBI): domain Eukaryota; kingdom Metazoa; phylum Chordata; class Mammalia; order Rodentia; family Cricetidae; genus Ondatra; species Ondatra zibethicus. The sequence goes on along the minus strand of PVIU01001301.1, from coordinate 114,255 downwards.
AGTGGCACAGACGAGCGCCCACCTCCATAATCTACGTTAACACTGTGGATACGGCACTAAAAATGAAGCAAAACCGAACCAAGTATTGCCAACAGGATCGATGGAAAACAGCATATGTCTCCAAAACAAATACCACAACCCCTCCCACAACAGCAACAAACAACAAGAGAACCAACTCCTACAATTAACACAGTATATTTGAGAGAGCATAGTATCTCCTCATTTTTCTGGTGAGAAATAGATCCAATGCAAGTAAAAGAACTTGAAGGTAGTCCTGGGCTTGGGTTTATAGGCTGGTTTATTAATTGAATCTGGAGTGTCCCAGCGTGTCCGGGACATGCTGGCGGAATACCCTGCAGACCCTCAATTTCCTGGGTCAGCTTAGGTTTGTGGGATCTGTCGGTGGTGAGCAGTCTCCCATCTGAGCTCCTTGGGTTTTCCTCATTGTACACCTACTGCACCTCCTGGCAAAGCACAAAGAACAACTATGGCTGAAGTGCAGACCCAGGCTGTAAGGCAGAGGACAGAGTGCTCGCTATCCTGCTCCCTGCTGGCTGTAGGAGACGGAGTGACGTGGGGGCACCTACCTTAGTGAGCCACGATGGGAGGGCAGAGTGGAAATGTTTCAAGGAGGACATGAATCTATCTTATATTGTTTACTTAATTATTTAATTAATGCTGGGATTAAAGGTGTGCACTACCACATCTGACTGGAAGGGAAAGTTTATACTGAGAGCTGATGATGGATGAGTGGGAGAAAGGCAGGGCGGCAGGGGAGGCTCTGCGAGATGGCTAAGTGGGGAAAGTACTGTCCCAAAGCCTGACGACCCGAGTTTAACCCCAGATCCCTCGGTGAAAGGAAAGAAACAACTCTTGAAAATGGTCCTCTGATTACCACACGTCCCATCACACATACACACACGCACGTACGCACTCACACAAATACATGTAATTCTAAAAATTAAAAAAAGTATTCAATGTAATTATAACACCAAAGGGTTACTGGTCTCTGAAACTTTGGAGGAAGAAGCAGGCAAGGACAATGGTTGGGAAGAGAGACTATAACCTGTGGCAACTGGGCTACGTTTTAAAGTTCGGTTTGCCAGGAAAGTGACAATATCACCACATATTAAAGCTGTAGAAGCCTGGCACTTTCAGCTGTGTATGTGCTGTTAGGCCCAGCAAGGGCCACAAGCAGCAAGCCAATGCTGTATCATTGAGTGGGAACTCAACCCCAAACTAGCAGTTTCAACAGACACCTATTTTTCACCTGGAAAAAAGTGTTCCTTTCTCACGTTGTCAAACAGAACAAAGACTCTGCTTACATGATGAGAGTGAAGTATCACAGGTCACAGACTGAGGGCAGCCATTCCTGTGATTTCAGGCCAGCTACCCTGTACACTGTCCCCTGGTCACACCATTTAGCGACTGCTCAGAAAGCCCATCTGCACCTTCCTTCCTTGAAGGTTCTACAGGTGTCTCCAACATGGAGATAAGGAGCTGACACAGGATGTGGAACCACCTTCTTTTATTCCTGATTCGCTTTATTCTGCATTTAAAACTCCCTGTTTGAAGCCTCCCTATCACCGTTGTGCTCTTCATATGCTTTAACTCTCTAGCAGTCCATGTCCATGTGGAGTGTCACAGCTGGCTGCTAGGGGTAAGCTGAGGAGAAGGGCTCAGCAGGCCTCCTTGGGTTCCCTTGGATCCGGAGCCAGGAATGGGTTTCTGGGTCCACCCTCCACAGTGGTTCTGGTGCGGCTCACAGATTAGAAGCAGTGGCATAACCTGGGAAACAGGTAAGACTCCAGCCAGGCTTGCTACAGGTCACAAACTATGCCACCTCACTGCCAACACAGTGCTAAAGCCATACTTTAGGAGCCACTAAACTCAGTGCTCACTGTGGCTGGCCAGGGCAGGTCACCCATCCACTTTAAATGCCTCTCAACGTATGCCCCCTGACCTGTTCCAGCGGAAAGAACATGGGGTTATGACCAAGCAGCAGTAGTCTCTAGCAGCGAAAGGGCATGTCCCTTGGTTTCCCTGGCTCACCTAAAATGACTTAGTCAGACAGCTTCAAGTGTGTGTACCACTAAAAGCATTGTTATGGGATAATTCTTTTGTACACTGTGAAGATGTGTCACTGTGACTGATTTAATAAAAAGCTGAATGGCCAATAGCTAGGCAAGAGAGAAAAGGTGGGAATTCCGGACAGAGAGAGGAAGTCAGAGGAATGACTTGAGGCATGCAAGATGCCAGCGAGACACAGATCAAGTTGGGTATACAGTACAGAGGAGAGGAAACCGACTCACATAGTAGAATGTAGATTAATAGAAGCAGATTAATGAAAGTTGTAAGAGCTAGTTGAGGACATGAAAACTAAAGGGCAAGTTTTCATGATTAGGAAGTCTCTGGCTGGTATTTGTGGGCGTGCGGTCCTGACTGGAAAGTACTACTACAAAGCACCCTAAGAAGAAGCTGAAGGGCGGTCAGAGGGCTGGAGACTGCCAACCAGGGTCAGGGGAGCCCTCGCTTCATGCACGGCCTCTGCTCTAGTGCCTGCTAAACATTTTCACAACAAAATCATTTAAAGCCTTTTAATTTTGTTACTATTGTCTGCTTTTCTGATGGCAGAATGAGCAAGCACACTGGCCAGGACACAGGCACCCTGAGTCTAGGTCACATCCGGATGTTTAACCACTCATGAAACAGGGCAACTGTCTGGGTGAAGCTGTCAGGTCCTTTGTTTCCTCAACAAAAAGATGGGGTTGGTGTGAGGGCTCTTCCAGTGTTGTTCCTCATTTAGGTAAAAAGGCTCCTTAGCAACACACAAGAGAGGAAAGGGTCTCCCCTGTCTAGCTGTGTCACCCATGCAGAGTTCTTCCTCTGTAACTTCAGCTAAACGGGAAATAGAAATTCTTCATGGAACCTCTTACAGATGGCACCTGATGTGTGCAAGGGGCTTCCCTTGTTTGTTTGTTTACTCATTCATCCCCATTTCTTACTGCCTGGACAGTTAATTACTACACGTGCAGCAGAACAGACAGGAAAATAGGGACGTTTTATTTAGAAAGGAAGACAGACATCAAACATACAGGCACAAGTCCCATGGGCTCTCACTGTAAAATCAGCTACATCAAAGAACACACACAATGAGATAGCATTATTTTAAGTAGGGAGGACCCTTTCAGCAGAGCTGGATATAGGGGCTTTGAAAACACAGAGTGATTCTTTCCCTGGTTTATTTCTAAGCCTACAGACAAGGACTTTTTTTTTTTTTGCAGGTATTTTAATTATAATTTATATACAGATATTTTTACTTGTAGTTACTACCTGTGTAAGAAATTAATTTTCTTCTATCAAATCACAGAAAATGGACTAGCATAGGCAAAACCTGACTGATCTTCAAAAACTGCTGGTGCCCCACCTTCTCACAGCAGCTGTGACAGCGTCCAGGGCGTCAGACGTACTAGGGTCTCTGCATGGTTCTGCCTGGAGCGAATTGGTATGGGAAAGACCAGAAATAAATATGCAGAGGGTATGACAATAAGTGACCAAGCTTCAGTATGGTAATATGCAGCTTCACTGCCTGGTGATTTAAGGGTATGAGTACGTGTAGGGACAAAGCAAACAGCCCTGTCTGACAGTGTGGGAGGGTGGACAGACCAAGAGAGCTCCTTCAGACTCAGCCACTCATGCAAAGAGGTTCATGGTTCATGGTTCATGACGAGGGCTGGATGATTTACTTCAAAACTGACATGCAAACTGAATTACATTTTAAATTATGGAATTTTTCTACTGCCTTTCTTGCCCAAGGCTACTACAGAAGAGAAACTGACAGACCAAGAATGGGGGTTTATCCACAAATTTTCAAGGGTCTGACTTTCCTCCCTTGGAATGGAACATGGCTTTGTTTACTAAATACTGTTCCTGATGTAGCTTTATTGAAGGAGAATTTTCTATAGATATTGGGAAAAAGGAGAAATACAAGGTTTAATTTTTCAATGTATTGCACTTAATAAATATAATTTAAATTATTTGACTTTTAAATAACTTCCTGGGGAAACTGGGCCCTTCTGTTTAAGCAGTATGTTGGGGGTCCAGGAAACACTGCATTAAATTAAGCTTTATGAACACAGGTAATTGGCCTATTCAAAAATTAATCTCATACTCTTGGCCATCCTTCCCGAATAAATGATTTTTAAATTACAAAATAAAATTTCCTTTCTTTAAAAACAAAAGAAAAGCTTAAATGTTTGCCAAATCAAGCCAATTTAACTTTAATTTCCTGCATAAATCCCGCATTTGAGCTCTGAAATGAGTTTTTGGAGAATGTCTACAGATAACTGCTCTGAAAACGTCTTCCTGGAATCTTATTAGGAATTTTCTATTTCTGATAAGTCTCAAGCTGTAGATATGATAAAGCAGCAGAATAGTGGTATAATTTTAGAACTTAAAGAAAATGAAGATATAAAGCCTATTTTAAAAGACTAAATTTTAAACCACATTTAAGAGGAATGCAAGAAATGTAACAAATATTTCTATTTACTATTGATTATACTCAGAACATGGAGGTTGTATTATATGAAAATTTTTTTTTTGAAGGAAGAAACCAGTACATCTGCTTATACTAAAGGAATTTTAAAAACCAACTGAAAGACTCTTACCGCTGTGGAGGAAGATAAGGGGGACCTGCTGCTTAGAATCAGGCAGTAACAAGAGTGAACCCTGTACCGAGCTGACCTCTGTGGAGGCTGATGAAGACGTCCTTAGTGAACATCAGAGAAATGGAAAGCCTTCCACTGCTCCAAGTGTGACTGCTCGCTAACGACTGACCAGTGTGTGTTAAAACTAGCAGCCACGGCTTCCTTCTCCATGACTGAGGCCTAAGACTGCCCCTCAGAGACCTTACTAAGCTCCTCCTAGTGTATATATCACCAAGTTTCTGGTTCAATGAACAACTGCAGCCCACCAGACCCCAGCTTTCCTGAATGTGTGTCTATCTTTGTCCTTTCTTCACTCCTTGTTACTCCAGTCAGGTTTCCAGGGCCAAGTTGGGCAAGACATGGCAGACTTCTGAGCTAACCTCCTCAGACGAGAAGCAGCAGCCAGTGACTCTGGAAGGGTGCCACATCAACTCATCTGAATTACAGGAAAAACAGTTTGGAATATCTGAGGGGTGGGGCAGGTGATTTCAATGATGTCTGAGTTACTGCTTAGTTCTTAGTTCTTAGCTACTTAGTTCTACTGCTGTGAAGAGACATCATGACCAAAACAACTTATAAAAGGACACATTTAATGGGGCTTTGCTTAAGTTCCTGAGGCTGACTCAGTAACCATCACGGCAGCGGCAGGGAGTGTGGTAGCGGCAGGCAGGCATGGCTCTGCAGCTGAGAGCTCACAACTCATCTATAAGCACAAGGCAGGGAGTGGCTTGGCTTTTTAAACTTCAAAGCCCCACCCTCAGTGACACACCTCTCCAACAGTGCCCATGCCTCTTAATTCTTCCTAAACAGTCTACCAACTGGGAGCAAAACATTCAAATGTATGAGTGTATGGGGGCCATTCTTACTCAAACCAGCATAAATACTTTGATCCACCTACGAAAATCAGTTCCCAGTACAGAAGTACAGTCTCCAAATCTACTTAAGCAGGGCTACCCACCAAAACCCCTGTTCTTCACCCTCTGACAGCCAGTGCCCGCTGCACAGGAGACCCGTACTTTTCTTCTTTTACTTGAGGTGGATGTTTTAACTTTCTAACTCTCCCTTTAGTTTTTAATTTATAGGACTTTATTCTTATACTTTATATATATAGGACTTTATACTTATGCAAAATAGAGTTAATGGATCTTGGAGTCTTTTCAAGGCTTTAATAAGCACAACGTAAAAAATGAAGGCGGGTCTTCTGTCCCCACAGGTTCGGAGATGATGGGGCTGTATGTGCACCTAGCAGTATGCATTATCCTGCTCCCCCCAATCTGCACGCTTAATCTGGGACAGTGCTTGCAAATGAAGCCGCAGCAGGAACCAGGCTGCCAACAGGAAGGAGGCATGTGGGCTTATGTAAAAGAAAGAGCGGTAGAGGCTGTGCTTGGCAGATGACATGTAGGCGTGCATCACCTTGGTCTGGGAAGGTAAGGTTTGATGCGAGTTTCTTCTATTTTTAAATACTGGCAACTAAGGTAAGCACAGCAGACTGATATAATCCGAGCTTGCTCTGAAGGCCGCTCCACTGTTTGCTCTCTTGGGTTTAGGCGGGAAAGTGTCTGCTAACTTTATGAATGCTGCTCCCCATACTTCTCTTCATCTCACGGAGAGACAAAAACTAAAGGTGGAACCAGTGTGAGAATGGCTCCCTAGCCTGCATGAAGCCCTAGCCCATCCATAGCACTTCCAGAAAACAAATGCAATGGCACAGGAACACCAATAAAAATTTTCCAAGAACAGTTTTCTTCACCTTTCTCTCCTAAAATCCCTCCACCAGCAGGAGGAGGGCCTCCATGTCTGTTCAGGGGCTCTTGCAACCCTTCTTGGTCTTTGTGTGTTAGGGCCCGCCATCCTGCCTGTACATCTCCCAGACTATACGTTTTAGTGCAGTGAGTCTGTAGTATCCAACTTGATGTTCTCTGTACTTAAAAGTGATGCTCAATAAAGTCCCACAAATCAAAATAGGCAAGTCCTAAGCCTACACTTACACCCACCAACAGGAACAGCATTTGCACATGTCCAGTCTTCAGAGGGACATCAGCCTACATGAACCTTGATTATTGTTTAACGAAACAAACAGGAAAAACATAGACTAAGTTCCTAAGATATGATAACTACTTCTTCAAGTGGCCTGCCTGGATACCTCACAGCTGTAAGAGGGGCCGTGGGACCTGGAATGCCCATCACACATAGGGCCAACGTCAATAAGCATTAGGAACTCAGAGCGCTTCAGTCATGCCTGCTTTCCCTTGTCTCCTGACTACCAAGGAGACTGTGGCTTTCAGAGACTCCCAGTGTGCCCCTTGCTCACCCCAGCAATGGCTAAGCATGATGATATGTACAAAGACTTTCTGCTGATTCCTCAACTCCACGGTTCATGATACTGTGGTGCAGGAGAATTGTCTATATTCTGTCAATCATGATTTAAATAAATGCTGATTGGCCATTAGCTAGGATTTATAGGTGGGACAACCAGACAGGAAGTAGAGGTGGAGCAAGGAGAATAGGAGAATTCTGGGAAGCAGGAAGCTCTCTTGGCACTCCTGCCTGGACCACCGAAGAAGCAGGATATGACCTGCCCCGCTGAGAAAGGTACTGAGCTATGTGGCTAACATAGATAGGGATAATGGGTTAATATAACTTATAAGAGCTAATACGAAGCCTGAGCTAATGGGCCAATCAGTTTGTAATCTTTTGGAGACTCTCCGTGTGATTTTTCTCTGGGACTAAATGGCTGGGGACGGGACGGGCCAGAAACCCCAACAAGCCAGCCCTCATGCTACAATACTGAACGATCTTATTTCCAGAACAATCTTCTTTACATTAACACCTCTGCAACTAAGTTGAGACCAAATTTGTTTTTCCTGCTGCTTCAAATCACTGGTTAATGTTACCAAAAGAAATTTCTATACTTAGCAAATGTTTATGTTCTTATTACATTAGCAGTATATACACACTGAGAGACTAATCATAACAAGCCTTCGAAGCTGTGCAGGCCTGTGCCTGGCCGGGGACGTGTCCACTAGACCAGCATGACTAGGTGGTGACTAATACTCAGAGCTCCCCTGCAGCCCACACAATGTTTACATTTGCTTAAGTGCTTACTGGTAAAACCTTCAGTAAATTTGAAAAATGTCTTCTGTAAGTCTCTATAATACTTAAGCTAAACCCTGCTCTTTAAGTTATAATGCCAACTAAACAATCCATTCATTTCATTCTAAAACTCAATCTTTATCATTCATTTTCAAGACAAGTATGGCTGACCCTGATTCCAAGGGTTTCCATTTATCCTTTCCAAATAACCTTGCGCTCAGCTCTTATCGGGCAATCTCCCCTGCTTACAGCCCACACCTAAGCTTACACATCATGGATCACCCTCATCTGATCCATTAACTTGGAAAAACTAATGTTGACATCTATTATTTCTGTCAGCATCACCAAGCTGGAAAATGGAAAATTCAAAGGAGATGAAATCAAAATACAGATGTTTTTCAAAGTAACAGGAAGAAAGGCTTAGTCCAGGGACCCTTGCCAAGAAGCATGCTGTGTATACTCTTTCCTTCTCTGTGTCTGCTATTATTTCTCAGACCTTCCTGTTCACACCAATTTATTAATTTCATTTAACAAGCACTCTGGGGCTGCCCAGCCCTGTCTGCTAAGCATTCTGTACATCCAGTTTCCCTGCCCACTTTATGACGTTTGCAGCATCACACAAACAAAGCACATCATGCTGTTAACACCACAGGTAATCAATACATTCTGATGAGTGGGAGTAAAAGGGAGAATCCTAAAACATTTACAAGAATCAATAGGCTTTGATGCTATTAAGAAATATGAATTTAACAGGGCAGACCAGGGACAGGGGCATCACTGAACTACTACTCATATAGGCACATTGGAAATTTAAACTGGAAAAGTTCAAGTTTGATGAAGATAGTAGAGTACAAGTTTCTACATCCCTCTGCACTCTCAAAAAAACAGTTTCAACCTTGACAGAACACTGAAACAAGACCTGTCAGATGGAGAAGAGGAGAGGGGAGAGGAGGCAAGCCTCCACCTCCTAGGCAAAACAAATGCAGCTTCTGCTTGCTAAGTTTAAGAAATTTCAGCCAGGTGTGGCGGTGCACACTTTTAGTCCCAATATTTGGGAGGCAGAGACTGACGAATCTCTGAGTTTGAGGCCAGCCTGGTCTACAAAGTGGATTCTAGGACAGCTAGTGCTACACAGTCTCAAAAAACCAAAACCAACCAACCAAACAAACAAAAGCCCTTTAAGTCTTGAGTATAAAGTGGTGACAGGATTTGATGTAAGCATGTGCTGAAGGGGGAGAGGTGGATTGCAGCTTTGGAGGTATCATGTGGACCGAGGGCCTAAAACGAACAGCAGACCAAGCATAAACTGACATTAGGTGCAAGCTTCCTAGGCACAGGTGGCCTCGGTGCCCCTGCGCATCTCTAATGGTTAACTGCTACTGTTCGCTTTTCTGTTGTTCCACGGATCTGGCTCGGGGTGAACTACCAGGCTCATACTTGGGTTACCAAGGTTTTTCTTGTGGAGGTGAAGCTTTGTACTTAGAGAACTGAACTGAAGACTTTGGGGGCTAGGGCCAAACTGGTCATTTCAGGGATGCGTGAATTTGAGAACAAGGTGCAGTGGGTCGGTATTTAGAGAGCAAAATACAGTGTGATGCAGAGAGAAGCCGAGGTGGTTGGGAGACTGGAAGTCAGCTGCAACCAGCAAATGCTAAGGGGGATGCTCTCTCCAAGGAAGAGAAACAAAGAACCACTGCACACAATTGGCCGGTGGAAGGCTGTGTAGGAGAGGGAAGTTCACATGTCCAGATACTAAGCCAGAGAGGAGACCCCAGGGAGCATATGGCTGGAAGAGTCCTGGGAGAGGTCTCAGGGTGAGTCTGGGCAGAATGATCCACTCTCAGCAGCACTGGGCAGAACCTGGAAGACAAGCCAGTTCCCAACAGCTCCTCCCACACATCCTAGGACTGCAGCTCTAATCAGCTGTAGACTGCTTGTTCCTATCCTCACAGGAACTGAAGTCAATCTTCGGAAAAAATACTGGGGATATTCACTTCACACCACTCCTCCAGGCACCTCTGAACTACTAAATCCATTTTATCCTTTAGGACCAGTATGCAGGGAGATGGGTGCCTCACTCGATCGGGCAGTTCAAGGACACCTGCGTGAGGTAAGGGATAGGAAGAAACGATCTACTAGTGAGAATAGAAAAACTGAGCCCCATAGACCTTAGATGCAAACCACCTCTTAACTTTGTATGTGACAAACCCCAATTGCCAATAGAAGTCAATGTGAAGCCAGGGATCACATGTTCCCAGGGGAAGAACTGCAGTGGTTTGGCTCCAACAGGGCTACACTCATGGAGATGACAGCAAGGTTAAGACAGCTCCATTATGAAGCCCCTGGAGCACTTCTCTGCAGACTTCTTCCAGGCAGATGCAAGAGCTCTTTAGCCAAGAGCACCGTGGCTCCAGGAGTCTTCATGTGCATCTGAGACACTTCCTGAGTGATATGCTCATAGTCACATGGTGGTCCCCATGCCACTAAAGAGTCTGATAAATAATTCCACCACAATGGCCCCAGAGCTGAAGGAAAAAGTAGAAAGCCACAGGGTCAAGTGTTTCCATAGGAAACACGAGAAGATGTAAAGATGTGTCTATTAAGTACCCGTGCTACTGCAAGGCACTGCAGGCCCAGGACAGATACTCAGGAGGCAAAGAACCATGCCTATATGTTTTAGGATGAGTTCACACACCCATCTTAACATAAGGACACTAATGCAGAAAATGGAAGCAGTGTTTTCCAAATGGGTTAAGATGAACAACTGTTTTTAAAAAAAGTCTTTTTAAATGGTAAGTGATAGCAGAGCAATAAAGGAAGTGGCCTTTTCTGGTGCCAGGAACCCTAGGGTTGAGCAAAGGCATTTTATACAGGCCACTGGCAATAATTAAAACTGAAGTACTGCCCTCTGTACTTTCTTGGAAAGGTGAGACAAAGAATATAATTTTGTAAGTTTTATTCTCATTAGACTGTATTTTAGCTCTATTTCCCTTTTTGATTCTAATGAGAAAGATATAGAAAACTTCCATGTTTAAAATATAAAGACTATGTTTTCATTATTTTAAAAAATAATAAATTAACTTAATACTCCTTACTTATCAACAATATACAGTGTCACCCCCTTCCCCATGTAAACAAGCTATACAAAACACAGCACAGCACATTATAAGGATAGGCAGCAGCACTTAGGATGCTAAGGCTGTCTCAGGCCTGGGTACACTTTCATCTTGAAGCATGTGAAGTCTAGTCCCACAATGTATTCAGTTTATATAGGTCAGGTGAACTATATTAGACTCTAAATTATCCTTCAAAATCCCCTGAAGTCATCCACAAGGGCCACACGGGTTATGTCCACACAAGTCTAGGGAACAATGCTGATCACTAAAGCTGCAGGCGGAGCAAAAGCAAAGGCTGAGTGGGCAGCACTCAGCGCATTTTGGCCAGCAGGAGGCCTGCACTGAGGAAGGCTGCCCGTGGACTCCCTCCTGCCTCCAAGTGATGAAGAGGTATCCTTCTGCTTGTTAGTGGGCTGAGGACTAGGCCCCACACTAGACCCACAAATTCCCTGCAATTATGTTCTAATTCTTCTCGGCTCCTCCACCTTCTGGGTTACCTAAGACCTGCAGGTAAAGCTGCAGGACTTGACAAAAGTAGTGCAGAGCCATGTCATAGAGAAGCTTCAACATTAAAACTCAGCACCCCCCATCCCCCGCCTTCCTGCTTCTAGCTGTCACTAAGGTCCTCTGGGACATGTAACAGATCTCCATTTTTCTCCCCACTGTGGTCTTCGCCCCTGAAGGACTGTTTCAGTGGATACTTGGCCCCATTGTCCCACACTTAGGGCTGGCTCCTGGCTTCCCAGGTTACAGCTAATCCAAATTAGTTCTTGCCATGGTCTCTCCTACTTTCACTTCATATCACCCTGTTCCTTGTTCCTTAGTGTATGCCATCTCCTCTACACTGTCCATTGTGTCCAGGGCTGTCTTGGCTTAACACTGCAAATCAGAATTCTATTGGTTTGTCAAGGTGTACTCCTCTTAGTCATTAATAAAACATCTAAAATTCCACTTATTTATATATCTGTTATTTATTATTGTGTGTGTGTGTGTGTACACATGTCACAGTATGCTTGTGCAGGTCAGAGGATAACTTGTGGGAATCAGTTCTCGCTTTCTACCATATGGACCCAGGGGATTGAACTGAGATGGTTATGTTTGGCAGCAAGCACCTCTACCTGCTTTGCCATCTTGTATGCTCACCCTCCTCTAGTCTTAAATCTCATTTATTGATTCTTCACTCCCAACCTTCTCAGAGCCTTGCCAGTCTATGTCATGTGTGCTTGTTTGACCAACATGTTAGGAAATCAAGAAATATCTAGACTTCTGCATTTCTCTGGCCTGGGAGATTTCTGTTCTTATTGCCTGTCCATCTCTGTTCATACGTTTGTATATCTGCTCATCATTGCTGTGCTGCTGTGCTGGCTAGTTTTAGTATACTTCACATAAGCTAGAGTCATTTGGGAGGAAGGACTCTTAAGTGAGAAAATATTTCTGTAGACTGACCTGTAGGCAAGGCCGTGGGGTAATGCCTTGATTACTGACTGATGTGGGAGGGCCCAGCTAACTGTGAGTGGTGCCACCACTGGGCTGGTGGTCCTGGGTTGTCTACAAAAGTGGGCTGAGCAAGCCAAGAGGAACAAGCCAGTAAGCAGTATTCCCCCATGGCCTTTGTATCTGTTCCTGCCTTGAGTTCCTGCCCTGACTTGCCCTAGTGATGGAGGGTGACTGGGAAATTAAGATAACATAAGCTCCTTCCTCTCAAAGTTGTTTTAGGTCATGGTGTTTTATTGCAGCCATAGAAAAGCCAATGAAGACAACTGCCATCAGCACTCGGCCACATGGGCCATGCTTTGTCTTAGTTGGCTATGTTCACTGGCACATCACATGGTCTTTACCACACTGTGGTCTCAGTGCAATAGAGAGGCCCTGGGAATCAGGAGCAGACAGTACTGAGCAGTGCTGTGACAGCAACACACACTAAAAGCAATGACAGCAGTACGACAAAGCCTACAGCACCAGAGGCAAGGTTCTCGGGCCACAGGGGGCACAGCTGGCATGCTTGACAGACTGGAGAGAGTGTGGCATGGGAATGAGGGCAGATGAAACCAAGAGACCACAGCACTCAGGATGAGGCTGAGAGGCCTGCAGGGAAGTACACTGAGAAAAGACCTCGGGAAACACAGTAAAGACACAAAACAAAATATTTTGTCTAATTACGTTTTGTAAAAAGGTTTTAGGCCAGAAGCAGTATGATCATTTAAGGAAGATGCATCTGCCAGCTGAGTAGAAGCAAGAGAAAAGGATGATAAAGGCAGGGAAGCCAGCCAGGCTGCTGAGCAACCTGCCCTGCATTGAGCTGAAGGTGGTCTTCAGCATCAGCCATGGACAACAGGACAGAGATTCCAGGACAGTCCAGGAGGCTAAAAGACCAGGAAATAGTAAATAACAGACAGGGTTAATAGAAAGTTCAAGGCTGTCTCCAGTTGCCTGGTTTAGAAAACAAATGATGAAATGTAAGGAAAAAGGAGAGATGGTAACACACAGCCTGCCACACGTGCAGGGTGCCAGACAGAGATCTCCAAAGCCCTGGGCCCAGAACAGCGATCCATATAGAAGAATAAACAGAGTAGATGAAACAAGAGGGAGATCCTGTGCTTGGGCTAGATACCCCTTTCTGTGTTTACACATCACCTAGAATTGGTCCCTATGCAGTGTCTGGCACATTATATAAGATGCTTAAGAAGTGGGTATCCTGTAAGACAGAATTGTTACTTTGGTCATCACTGTCCCCAGAGTCTATGACAGTCCTGTCTGGTAAGTGCATTAAACAAGCAAACAAACAATAAAAACAACAACAACAACACCAAGTCATTTTCTGGGGATCTTCTATGGAAGGGGAAATATAATATCCAATTATAAAGGGAAAAATGGGAAATCAGGAAGAACTCATGGGGAAGAAGATGGGAGGACAGAGCAGAGAAGGAAAGATAGGGTAGGATAACTAACACCAAAGGCCTTTGGGAAGCCATAGTGGAACCTACTGCTGTAGAAGCTTCCTAACATATATACACATATAAATAGAACTTAAATGGACTTACTGTCTAATGGGGAAGACAATGTCATATTATACTACCAAGTAAAATCCTCAGTACCATTAATGAGTTATACCTTTTTGAGTCTTTGGCCAAAGGAGTCCCAATAGTGCCCCCCACTCTAAATTCCCAATGCTATTGGTTATTCTCTACAACCTGAGGACAAGACCTCACTGCTAAAGACATCATTTACTTATAGCATAGAACATGAAGAAATTTAGCTGGTCCTCAGTGGGATGCTTCACCTTTACTGACTGACACGGCTCACACGGCTGGAAGGGACTGCGCGCACACGCTGGAGGAGGAAAGCAACCACCAGTCTTACCCAGCAACAAACCCGGAGAGCTACAACAGCGCCTGCCTGCCTGATACTGGTACAATAGTGGCGCAAATATTGAGAGTAGCCAACCTTTCTGACCGGATTTGAGGCCCACTGTTTGAGTGAACTCATTCATATTTGATACTGTTAATGAGGCCAAGAACCTGACACTAGGTTTTCCCTTAGGTCATGGGACCTAAGGGAAAACTGACTATAATTATTTAGCTAAGTGGACATAGCAGTTCAACATGTCAATGACTATCCGAGAATGTAGAAGAGTCACGATTTACCTGATCTGTCCGCGAACCAGAGGCCTGTTCTTTGTTCTATTCATGTTCGAGTCAAATGGCACCTCAAAAAACTATGAAAAGAAAGAGAAAGAGACAGCAGGTATTAAACATCATTCGAACCAGTTCTGCTTTGGTACTGAAGCTTTTCCACAGTGAACTCTGCCCTCTTCCCTTCTTTTTTGGTGATGGTGATGCTGCTGGAGTTCAGACCCAGGATCTCCCACCCACTTCTCATCTCAATTTAGATAACATGAAATAATACTTTGTCATTTCTTAGAGAAAAATTCTCTGGGAAAAACAAATTTTTAAAAAAATGTACTGTCAAGACATGTATTTTTGTTCTCTTTAAAACTGTTTGTTAAATACACAGTTACAACCACTAAAGCCGTTATTCCAGGTTTAAAGCAGCAGAGTCCTTCACACACCGTAGACCTGTGCACCAGCCATCAGCACTGGCCTACTGGACCAGGGAAAGAACTGAGGAGAGACTGTGATTTTGAACCTCTTGCTCTGCCTGGTGCAAGTTGGATTTAATGTGTTCCAATAGGGTCATGATCATAAAGCTTACAGCATCCCGGCCTAGATAACACACTCAACAGCCTCCCATAAACTAATGTGCAATTTTTGCTGTTACCTGGCGAAGGCAATGCCCAAGAAATTTTTAAGACTCATTTTCCAAACCCTTCATAAACTGTATAAATACGTTCTATAATTTGTTATCAGAGCCAACTTGTCAACTTTAGGGGTATAACAGTAATCTAAAATATGATCGAGGTATTTCAGAAAATCTTTGACTAAATGTGCTTGAAGCAAATCAGCAGAAGAAACGATAATTCAATAGAAGTTAGTCTATCTCCACCCATGTTCCTTAATAACCCTGGGAGCTGCTCCCACAACGACTTAATGGTCAAATCATATTAGTGCGATAAGGACTCTGAAAATACTAACATGAATAAATCTAATTAATGCTGCTTACTCAGTGTTTCCAAAACTTATTTGAGCATGAAATCTTTTTCTTTTTTTCAAGAAAAACGTGTTTAACAGATTTCAGGAACGTCTGGTCCAAGTCTACTTCAGCGATAGGAATCACATGAACATGTGTACAAACTGTAGCTCCAAATCCTAGGCTATGCTCTCTGAGCTCTCTACAGATTAGGGGAAAACACTGCTGCTAAGGGCAGTGTAGGAGGGCTGGGGTACTTACAGGAGCCACCTGATGCCACCTCTGACAAGCACACATGTCTTAGTGTGCTCTCTACTGCTGTGATGAACACCACGACCAAAAGCAGCTTGGGGGGAGGGGTTATTCCAGCTCACAACGCTCTAGTCCACTCCATTACGGAGGGAAGGAAGCCAGGACAGGAAGCTGAACACAAGAACTGAAGCAGAGACCACGGAGGAATGCTGCTTACTAGCTTGCTTCGCATGGCTGGCTCAATCTGCTTTCTTAAACTACACAGGACCACCAACCCGGGGAGATACTACCTACTGTACACTGGGCCCTCCTACATCAATCATCGAAATGCCTTACGGACCTGCCTGTAGGCAATCTGATCGGAGCATTTCTCAACTGAGGTTCCTCTTCCCAGACAGCACTAGTTTGTGCTAAGTTGACAAAAAAACAAAACAAAACAAACAAAACAAAAAACCCAACAGGACAAGTGACCACTTGTTACCTTGACATACCAATATCTTTTTTTTCTTGTTTATATCTAAGATCTCATACTAATAGCAACATTACAATATAAAACATATCCCAACTTTTGAAAGCCATAGTCTTTGAAATCTCAAACACTTGCAAAGTTCAGCCTACCTAATATCTCTTTAAAATCTAAAGTCTCTCAAGTATTCCTATAAACTCAAAACTAAGTTACATACTTTGTACTCTAAGGATGAAGAACCAGGACATGGTTACAAACAAATCAAATGAAAACCAAACTCCAACAGTGTAAACTAAATCCTGCAGCTCAGTGTCTTGTGTCTGGGGTTCACTCATAATGTTTTGAGCTTCAAAGGGCCTGAGAAGCTTGCCCCCTCAGGCTCTGCCATCCTTAGCACGCAAAGCTTGTCTCATAGGCTCAGGTCAGTTCCAATCCATACCTGCCACTGCCCTTGGCAGTCTTCCCATAGTCCTGTTGACTGAAATAAGCCAGGGTCTCCACGGGCTGCACCTGCATCAGTAAACTCTCCTAGGCACCCTTAAGGACTCTGACCCTGCTACATGGTGTCAAGCATCAATTTCTCTCCATGACCCCTGCAATCCTACACTGTAACTCAGGCTGCGGCACCTTTACCAACCGCCTCTCCTGGCCTCTTACAGTGCCAAGTCTCAGCTACTTTCTACCACCCCTTCTTGCCTTTAAAAATTACCGACCGGCAGACCAAGCTTAGCTGCCAGCCATGAGATGCAGTCTTGTCCCACTCTGTCATAGTGCCTGTGTACTGTGCTTGAGAAAATACCCCAGATTTTACCTCAACGATGCTTGTTTCTTATAATCAAAGCTGGTTTTTCAGCCCAGGTAATCACCATCTATTGTCCTAGTAAGGCAAAGGTTTCACTGCCACAAATTTGTAGTCAATAATCTCAACAAACAGTCTTGATAGTCTTTGCTTCCTCCTGAAATATTGCATCAGTATTCAGATCTTCTGAGTTCCCGCAACAGCTCATTAAGCTCTGAGCAAAGGCCTTTCCAGCCCCAAGTTCCAAACATTTCCACCATCCCCCCAAAGTACCATGGTCAGGTCTATTACAGCAGTACTCTACTTCTGGTACCAGTTTCTGCCTCAGTTTGCTTTCTATCACTGAGATCAAACACCGCTTGCAAAAACAGCTTGGGGAGGAAAGGGTTCATTTCATTTTATAGCTCTTGGTTCATATTCCATCACTGAGAGAAGCTGAGACAGGAACTCAAGCTAGCAACCTGGAGGCAGGAAAGGAAGTACAGACCATAGAGGAGCACGGATTCCTGGCTTGCTCCCCTGGCTCTTACTAAGCTTTCTAAGGGCCCTCTTACATCAATACTTAATTAAGAAAATGCTCTACATACTTGCCTAGAGGCCAATCTGATAGGGCATTTTCTCAACAGAGGTTCATCTTTGAGATAACTCTAGCTTTCGTTAAGATGGCAAAAACCAACCAAGACACACACATGAAGAATCAAGCAAAGGTCATGTATGGTGGTGCATGCCTTTAATCCCAGCACTTGGGAGGCAGAGGCAGGAGGATCTCTGTGAGTTTGAGGCCAGCCTAGTTCAGACAGCCAAAGCTACATGGAGAAACCCTATCTTGAAAAACCAAAAACAAACCACGCAAAA
Organism: Ondatra zibethicus; assembly: GCA_004026605.1. Lineage (NCBI taxonomy): Eukaryota > Metazoa > Chordata > Mammalia > Rodentia > Cricetidae > Ondatra > Ondatra zibethicus. The sequence goes on along the minus strand of PVIU01001301.1, from coordinate 96,378 downwards.
TTGTATTCTGAGCTATTTAGGAAATTTAGGAAGTCCCACAGTCTTTAAAAATTCACTCAAAATCTTAAGAGCTCAGCGTCTTTAAAATATCTAACATCTCTTTAAAAATCCAGTCTCCTTGGGTGGTGGTGGCACACGCCTTTAATCCCAGCACTTAGCAGAGGCAGAGGCAGGAGGATCTCTCTGAGTCTGAGGCCAACCTGGTCTACAGAGCAAGTTCCAGGACAGGTTCCAGGCTACAAAGCTATAGAGAAACCCTATCTTGGATACCCTCCCCTCTTGCCAAATCCAAAGTCTCTCAAATGTTGGTTACTGGCTTGCTTCTTACACCTTAGTTACTGTAAGTCATGCAATATCAAGAAGCCAAAAGGCTTGAAGACAATGGGTAGTACCCAAAGACAAATAATGGTTTTTTTTTTCCTTTGGGGGAGACAGTAGTGCCTTTGTGTGGTGAATGTAGGAGCATAAATGATATTTTGCTATGGTCTATTTGCATCTGAGGGTTATGCTCAGAGGGATGATCTATGATGGCTCCATTTGATGTTTGTTTGCTTATACTGGAACTACATTGCTCAAAGTCTCTTCCTGCATAGCTGTAAGTTAGAGACCGCTACAGGGCTTGAATGAGACTTAGAAGCAGTAGCCATGTTGATTTTTGGAAAGCTGGTATGGTGTCAGGTGCTATCTGTAGCTCACACTCAGTTGTAGATCTGGTGGCCAAACTGCCGGCTTCCAGCAGTACCAGGCCTGCAGCTTCTCCATCTCCTGCCAGAACTCCTCAGGCTGCAGCTGGTTTCTGAGTTCTTCCAGCTTCTGAGAATCCTGGGCCAAGTTTGTGTGCTGCTCGCTGGCAAAATGTACCAGCTCTTCTGCAGGTCACTTGGAGCATCAGTGGCAGCTGCTTGCAGGAGTCCAGATGGTTCAGTTTGACCTCACTTGTCATTGTGTTCCAGACTCCATGCTGTTCCTCTTCTGTCCTGATCATGGCTTTGCTTATGGATCCAGCACCATACACAAGCAAAATAGCCCTACATTAATCTGATCAACACTCAGATTGCAGAGGAGCTGATCCCTCTGTATTTCTTATGTTACTCATAGTGGGTCTGACATTCTGATCAAATTATCATTGACATGGGTATCTGCCCTTTCTTTCAACATGGCTTCTATTTAAATGTCTTGACTTGGAACTGAAGAGGAGATATAGTGGTTAAGTGCATGTACCAGTCTTGCAGAGGACCCAAGTTCAAGTCCTAGCACCTGTATCAGATGGCTCACAACCACCTATAAACTGGCTTTAGGGGGCCGATGCTTTTGACCTCCATAGGTATTGCACATACTCATGTGTTGGGGACTGCAGACCCTCAGACCCTGAATTTTCTGTGACCCCTTGCCTGCCGGAGTAAACAACTTGTTTTACTAAGCTTGCAGCTGCTCTGAGCAACGAGACCCTTATGAATTCCTGATTGCAGGGGAGTGGTTTCTGGTGGGCTAGCAGCTGAAAAGTCCTGAGAGCTAGGGCATGGCCATTAGTCAAGGAGAGCCCTATAATAAGCTGCCCTAGAACACAATAAAGGGGGCATTCTTGTTTCAAGGATGACCCGTCTCTCTCTCTCTCTCTCTCTCTCTTTCTCTCTCTCTCTCTGTGTGTGTGTGTGTGTGTGTTTCAATCTCCAGCCCCTTGCCCAACTAGCAAACTGTCCCGTGGTAGACAGGTGGTACTGCACACCCATGTACATGCATGCAATTAAAATGGTTTTAAAGAGTCTTTGAATTTTCATTACTTATTAATCCAAGTGACAGACTTCTTGAGATGTGAATATAAGATTTAAATGTTAAAGAGAAACAGTCAATGAGTACTCAATGAACATTCAATGAACCATCAGTACAAATAATGCTTATATGCACAGACTGTTACATCCAGTAAAAAGTGATGGACAATTTGTAAGCATTTACAATGCTCTCCTATCAGAATCCACATTCTATGTAGAATTAGCCAAAGTTTCATGTTAAAAGGTTCTGTTGTAAATGTTCATATCACCCACCCAGTCCCAAATTTTTAAATTCATTTTTTAGGCATTTGAAATGTTTTCTCTTTTTGAACTGAAATATGTATGTTAATCTCATTCCAAAGGGACTAATGAGTATTTCAATCACAAATTATGTTATGTCGATATATGTGTAAGGTATTATTCTAACATGATATAGAAACTGGTGGTAGTTTGGGGACCTGAGCTCTGGGCATGGGTGTATACATGTGTTTGCTCATAATACAGGAATTTCCATGAATCAGTTCATCTGGATAGGGAAGATGGAATGGTTTCTATATTTCTACAGAGACAGCCATCCAGAGATAACAATTAGGTCCAGAAAGTATCAGGGAACTCCAGGGCGCCATGAACCGGCAGCAGCTTTGGACTCCATGAAGGCTGCAATTTCTAAGGACAAGCAACATTTGGGCAGAAATTCCACACTAACCAAGACTTAGAGTTTATTTCAGTGAAGGCATGACACCCCTTCTGCCTGATTCTGTTTTCCATGAATTTCTAGGGTCTTTCGGGTGAGTCACTGCTCTGGCTTAGACATCTACAGAGCAGAGTATGTTCAGATGAAAGTGTGCACACTTTAGCAGTCAGACTGTAGACCTGACATGTAGCAGCCGCTGTCTACTCATGTTTCCCTGGGGTTTATAACTTTTGGTCTATCACATTATCATTTAACTTGGCTTTAACTATTTCTGAAGCATTCAACTCGAATTCTTGCAACTTGTGTTGTATATAGTAAGACAAATGTGATATAAATGCTCAGAACATACAGTTTCCTTGACACCCAAGGAAGACTGGTTTCAAGATGCTGTGGATGTTTGAGTCCCATATATGGAGTAGGAAGTATGGCATACAGAGTATGCCCACACGCTCTATGTCACCCCCAGATTCCTTGCTCCACCTACCACATCGTGAACGCTGTGGAGGTGGCTGTGGCACTGTATGGCTCCACCAGAGAAGAGCTACAGGGAGGAGCTCGAGGATTCAGCAGAGGCCAGTTCCGAGCCAAACACCTCTGAGTTGGAGGGTCAAATTTATGGACCATGCAATAAAAGACAAAGATGATGAGCTGTACCCAGGAGAGTCCAAAGCGCACTGAAAGTGCCATGCTGGAGAGAGCACACTCCAGACAGCTGCACTGGTCTCCCAGGGCTCAGGTCTGGGCCCGAGATGCTCTTTTAGTAGAAGGTTCTGCTCAGGGTTTCTGTGGCCACAGGACCAGTCACTTCTCCTCACTTCCCAACACAGTGCCGGATCCTGAGAGCTAACCTGAACTAAACTGGACCAGCAGAGACTCTTTCCCTAGGCTAGTACAAGGCAATGAGTACCCAGGAAAATATGACCAGCTTCTTTCTCACTGCCAGTGGCCACAGAACAACATGCAGGAGAAAGAAAACGAGAGGAGAGAACAATGTGGATTCTAGTGAGCAGAGATCTGCAAGGTCCTCACCCCTCCCTTCTCTAGCTTAGCTGAAAGCCTCCTGTGCGTGTCTCCAGGGTCCCGGAACCATGAGGAAAGAGAGACTACGAACATTCCTCACTTGCCCCTCAGGAAACAACTTATTGTCTGTCTAGCTTAAATTCTCAGAAGAGAGAATTCTCAGAAGTTTTTTCTTCTCAGTCTGTGCCTCACCGCCCTAGTAGAAATTCACTAATCATTTGGTCATTTTTCATTCTGAACTTTCTTCCTCAGGTTTTCAGGCTTCTTTGTCACACTCTGCCATGGGCTCCCTGCCCTCCAACAACCCCAAGATTAGCTGTACTGCTCACACTCCTAGAGTGAACAGCAGTGGAAACAAAAGCCAAGCTAGCCTAGAGAACAGGGGCCTTGCAGGCTCTTGCATCTTGTGCAAGATGCTCGTAGGAATGGCAGTCACTCCAGATGATGTCAGCCATCACTCTTCTGGTCCCAGTCTGCTTTGTCTATTCTTGCAGGTACACTTGTTCCAGGAAGCAGGCACCAGTGCTCTCTGCCTCCCAATCCAGTATCTCAAACAGGAAGCTGAGTCTCTTCTCATCTCAAGACAAAAGATTCAGAACCAACAGGCCTTGGGGACTGTCCTCAAAGCACAGGGAGGATGCTGGTGGAGTGACACTCTGCTCACACTCAAACCACAAGTGCTAGTTTCTATATAGCAAAGGAAAAGCACAACCTCCAAAGGAAATGGCAAGGCGCCAGGCAGAGAGGCAAAGCTATTTACAATGTGCTGTAAAGCTAATAACCAGATCATTTTGTTCTGTGTGCACTACACCTACAAAAGACCTTGTCTATAGTAGCAAGGGATTCCCCATAAGCAGCTCATGGGTTTTAGTAAATTATAGGAATTTCTACACTGTAATCAGTTTGGGAGCCAAGTCAATAGCCCTAGAGCAGTAAAGGCACCATTTTATCCTCTTGCACAAGTCACACAATGATAACTATTAGAGGCGATAGTGATGCCTGTGCTTTTCTATTATACCATGGTTTCACTTCAGCGCAGAATTTCTGTTAACCCAGACAGTTGATGCTCAGAGAGAAAATACACTTACTAACTAACCTTTCTCACAGAGAACATATCCTATGGTATTCCTGAGCCTTGTGAGTTGACGTCACACAGACACAAGATAGAAATACAGCTTGGTTCAAAGGATAAACTATTTGGCGATGATTAATTATATCCTACACACAAAAAGAGACCTTTATTGTGGAGATGTCCGTAAGCCTGGCTAGAGAATATATCCAACTAGATAAGAAGGTAAAACTCTTCTCTCCCCGCACTACATAGTGAGAGCAGCATTCCTCCAAAGACCCACAGATCAGCCCATGGAGTCTGTGGAGTTTAGAGTTTGTTTCTCCATCCATCTTCTCAAAAGCTGCCAATGTGTGTTTGTCATTCCAATCTAGCTCACAGCTTTTTACAGTCTGAGATAATATCTCCATCAATCTTAGACCAGATTAAAAGGGATGTTTAAAAAAATAGTTCAGGGAGGGGCACCTTGCCTAAAAGGACCCACATAATATTTCTTCTTACAAGCCAGTTAAGATGCTTAGTCAATCCTTACTCTTCCCTTGTTACCAATGTCCTACTGGTCTACCTCCAGTAAACAAACTAGACTCATTTCCATTGAGGTTTTTTCCCATGAAGAATGTGAATTAGCAAATGTGGGCAATCTGGTATTTATCAAAAGTAGCTTTCACACACATGGTCACTGGGCAGTGTTCTCAGAACAGGTCATATGGCTCACCTCTCATGAAGGATTCACCTTCAAAACAAACAAACAAACAAGAAAGAAAGACTCAAAAGATAACCTAGCCCATATTAAAGGCAAATACTGTGTCCTAGAGTAAAAGCAGCAAGAAAGCCTGTTCTGCGCCTAGCTCTCAGAGCCTCTGCTGTAAAGTGACCTTTCGTTCCTGCCAGGGGGAACCTCAATTTGTAAACACTGCTTTCTGACAAAAGATGGAAGGAAATGGAAATATTTATAATACCTGTCTCTGAGTAGTGAGGGAGGATGATTTATTACTCTTATCTTTTCTATTTTTCAGTGTCTATAAAGACCATGCATTTTCTCTTTAGGGAAAAGAAAGGTAACTGAAAATAAACCCAAGCCAGGTGTGGTGGTACACACCTTTAAATCCAGCCTTGCAGGGTTATCAGGGAGATAGCGAGTTAGACCTACCCTGACTGAATGACCAAACAGTCTTAAAACTCAAACTAAACACTTCTACCTAGCTGATCCAACACCTAGACAGCCCCTCTCTAGATTAACCAAATAAAATAATTTTTAAACTCATCTAATCCAAAACCAGCATTAAGGAAAACCTAGGCAATCATAGCCTGTTCTTCCCCCCCGAGTCACATAAGAAGAGAGAACTAATCTCAAAGACATCGTATACAGTCACCATCCCATGCCCCCATTGTCCCTTGGGCTCAACCCTCCTAGCCACTTTCCTACCACCACTCTCCCCCAACTCCACTTCCTTTCAGGATCCTTGCTCCCTTTTGTTTTGCAGACAGCAGTCAGTGATCTTTCTAGAAGCAAAGCTGGTCATGTTCTTTTCCAGCATAAACCCCTCTTCCCTGCCCACCACCCAGGGAGTGAGGTGAACTCCAACATGGCTTGCAAAGCTCTCAGTCACCCACATCTCTAGATTCTTTGGTCTCTACCTCTTACGTGGTGCTTTCTAAGTAGTGCACACACCGTGTCCCTGCCTGTGGGGATCCGCTTACCTACATTAGGGCCAATTAGGTTTCCCTAGATTTCACATTCTGAGCTGTGCCCATGCAGAAGCACGTTACTGGGAAAAGCTGCCATGGGGGATCATCGAATGAGGGCACTTGCCAAGGTCCACTGGGTCCTCACTGCTTACGGGTAACACCACACCTCCACTCAAGCCCAGTGCTCCAGCCTGTAAGGAGGGCTTTCATCACTTCCCAGTCACTCTCAGGCACCTGTTGCCTTTCTTCTTCTTCCACCTCCAACACTAGTCAGGGCCTTCTTTGTTACCGCGCACTGGCTCCCTTCTCCTCCCCTTATCCTACCACCATGTGTAACCTCTTCTAATGCATTAACCCATGGCTGGTGACCCTGCTTGAGCTGGCACTCCCGTCTCCTGCCTTCCAGGAAAATTCAGTGCATCAGTGATCCCTTCAGCAGTGATTATTCTCCTGTGCCTCGAAACGAGCTCAAGTTTCCCCACTCCAGCCTTCCCTCTTGGCCACTTCCAACGCCAATCCCTACTTCAGCACAAGGTGAGCTCTCGAGAGAGGGAAATGAGTTGAGTTCCCATCTCAGCATGCTTCGTCAATGGGGGAGTTCAAGGTTAGTTAAGGGCCTTCTAAAATCTCTAAGAAAACACTAAGGAACTTCCATTCAAACAGCTGCCAAAGGCTGTAATTCCCTCAAAGTCTGTTCTTGAAGTACTGAAGTCTAAAGGCTGTTTGAAAAGCAAATAAATGCACCAAAGTTAGCGGCACCAATAGAGACTGCAAAACAAAAACAAAACAAAACAAAACAAAAACCCCTCAATTTTAAAAGATTAGAAAACGTACTATGCCAGTTGTGATTTAATACAGACCTAAGACCTAAATAATGAACAAAATCCTAGCAGAGCTCTCTGCAACTGTGACACTACACAGGCATCTTAGGCATGGTAATGAGATTAAACAATAGAACAACATTTTCACTCTGAATTGGCTCCCTAAAATACAAAACAATTAAATATCCTCATTAAATAAAGAAAAGCTGTGCAATGAAATTGGCCAACCTGCAGAGGTTCGAATGCTGCTGTAAGACACATCTGGCCACGGTGGGTGGGGAGGGAGGCTAGAGAAATCATTAGGCAATCTGAGAACTCCAAAACAAAGACACTGTAAAATTCTGTACTATAAAGCAAAGGAAACACTTAATCCTTCAGGAGCTGCAGTATGTATTTCAGCTGGAAGGACACGGCGATACACCAAAACCTGGGGCGACACTGGATCTCCACTGTGCGCATGTGGCACAAAGCCAGCTTGCCTTCTCTCCTGGCACCTGTTGTCTAATCATCTGTGAGAGATTATTCTAGGCAGCAGAAGAGGAGGGGCAGAAGGAGGAAGGGGAGGGGCAGAAGGAGGGAGGAGCTGGAGAGGGGGGAATGAAAGTCTTTCTTATATCAGGAAACACTGTGCTACACACCAGCCTCCTAAAAGGAGGTCACATTTGCTTTCTGTAAATTGCCCCAAACATTACCGTTACGAAGCTGTAGAGGGAAATGACTGGGTTATTAGAAGACACCAACACTTTACTATATTCCTCATACCTCTGGGAGGCTGTCTTGGAGCAATCACAGCACATTTCAACCTCAAAAAAATTTCTCTGCTATCCATTTCCTCCACAATCCCCAAAAGAGTCTCTTCTCAACACCCTAAAAGTATTTTGAAATAACTACAATATATGTTAAGGAATAAGCAGTTTTAAGAGTATATTATAAAATGTGTTTCCTTGTAGTTTTTAGAGGAAAACTACAATAGTATGTAAAAGCAACAAATATTCACTTGAAATAATAAAAATAAAATAATGCTTGCATTAGAGGAAAGAAAATATGAGACTATTTGTGAAAGTCCATGTGGCAGAGGGCAGTCACTGACGGGAACACTCCTACCAGGCTTTAACAACTGCCCCTGCCCTGTGTTCCCTTGCCTCGTTGTGGACTGAAACTGCCTTCTCTGCGGCTGGTAAGCTGAGTCCACATGAGTGCTGGGCTGGGCTGGGCCGCCCGTGTCTGAGAACGGGGGCAGTTCCTACTGAAAGATGTGGGAAGGCTGGGAATTCCTATATAGGGCAAGTTATTTGTCATGCACGATGGTTAGGAATGCTGGGTAATTGCATTTAAGCACACCATAGACTTTTCTCTCAGAAGCCACAGAGAGTCCTTCGATGAGGATGATGTCCTAGAAAGCACAGGGTATATTTATCACCTCACCAAGAAGGCTGTGGGCAGCAGTGTGGCCAGTCAACCCGTGCGGGGAAAGCCTGAATCAACACTAAGTATTTCCAAGCCTTGTGCTAACAGTAAATGGTGAAAATGCTTGCTTTTTTTTTTTTGACATGTGGATAAAAACAAATTATTAGGTGTTGCCAGGAAAGATGAAGCCATGATAAGGACCAAAGTTCACAACTGGTTTTCAATGATTCCGTAACTTTAAATAAGTTTTAACTCAGCTTAACAAAATGGCATATTAGGAATTTATTTCCAATTTTCTGCTAAACAGCAATTTAACTCCGTAAAACAGACACACATCTTTAAGATTTATTATTTTTTATGTGCATTGACTGTGCATGTGTAAATGCCCATGGAGGCCAGAAGAGGGCGTCAGAAACTAGGGAACTGAGTTACAGATGGCTGTGGGACTTGGAACTGAACCCAGGTCCTGCAAGAGCAAGTGTCCCATCTATGCCCGAAGCAAACATGTGAAAATGCCTTTGAAGTATTTGTGACAGCAGTTTTTATTAGTATGAACCTCTGGAGAGGTTATGTATGTTGTATATGGTCATCAAATCCTGATATTAAGAGTTTCATATTTCCACCTATCTGATACAATTTTTTTTTGAGAGGGTTTCTCTGTGTAGCCCTGGATGTTGTGGAATTAGCCCTGTAGACCAAGCTGGCCTCTGCCACCCAAGTGCTGGGATTAAAGGCATGTGCCATCACTACTAGGTCTCCCCTAAATCTCTTAAGATACGAGAATAGATATGGTGTTCCTTCTTAGAGATCTGTGTAAAATGGTAACCAAATTTTGTGACAAAAACAAATAAAAGGTAAAATGTAGCATCACTAAGTGTTCTGCCAGAAGAAAGACTTATATTAGATAAATGTATTTTGAATTATTATTTTAATCTTTGAGAAATTAAAATAATTTAGTCCTCTGAAGGGATGCACCATTCCTGGAGGCTCTGCGATTGGTAGAGTATGGAGTTGATGGAGCAAGTCTCTATTCCCTCTCTGCTCCAAAAATCCATATATACAGTGCTCCAAGAGAGGCTGTATACAATATTAAACTTATTAAAGCAGAACTATACTTGATCTTGCCTAAAAGGCCAGGAAGTAATTAATATTTTGAATTTTGAATACTGGATTTCAGTTAACTGGAAGATGCCCCTTGGTCCCAGCTAGAGGTTGAACCTAGAGCATCGTGTATTTTCTAGATGACTACTCTACCAAAAAACTGTGTGCCAAGTCTGTTTTTAATTTTTATTTTATTTTAAGACAAGGTCTCAGAAGTTACTCAGGCTGGTCTTGAAGTTGCTCTGCAGCCCAAGCAGACCTTGAAAGCAGAATCCTCTGTGTTTTGCCTCTCATGAACCTGGGATTACAGGCCTGCACCACCAGGCCCAGCCAGAAAAGATGGATTTCTAAGAGATGCCCTTACTTCCACATAGTGAGGGAACATTGAAAGAAGAGAAGGCTAGATATTAGCAGAGTATTTATTAAAACAAGAAGTGATGAAAAGCTGTCCCCAAGGTCACATGTTAAATGATATCTAACACTAAACAATACAGATAAAACATTGTGAAATGTATATAAGTACATTTACATCAGAGACTTTACTTTAGAAATGTCACGTGAGCTGCAAGGCTCATTCTGATGGAATCAAACACATATATATTTTATTTAAAAAATAATCTTAGCACTTGGAGATAAAGACAGGTAGGCCTCTCTAAGTTTCAGGCCAGGCAGGGCTACACGGTGAGAATCTGTCTCATAAACAAAATGAACAAAATAAAATTCTAGTTACATTTTATTTATGTATTTCTCTGTGTGCGTTTGTGGGCACATACATGCTATGGCACATGTGTGGCAGTCAGAGGACAACTTCTGTGAGTTCTCTCCTTTTACCATGTGGGTTCCTGAGATCAAACTAGGTAGGTCATCAGGCTGGGTGGCAGGTGTCTTTATCCACTAAGCCATCTTAGAGCCCCTGAAATCCTATATTTAAAAATCTTCCATGTTATATACTGTTTCTTTGTAGTGCAGGAATGAAATTCTCTTCTATTTATTTACTTCAAGTGTATATATGTGGGCATGTGTGTGCCATACTGCACACGTGGCTGTCAGGGGGCAAGCTCTTTCCACCATGTGTTCTTGGAGGGAACTCAGGTCATCAGGCTTGGTGACAAGCACCTTTACCACATGAGTTGTCTCTCTGGATATGAGACAATGGAATTCTAAGTTAAACATGCCAGAACAGAATATTAACAATATCCATGGCAATGGTCACAAGATATAAAGTATTGAAAAGGTAAATAGATTAATTAGATATGACGGATACTATAAGGTGACATTAGAAAACAAATGCCTTATTAGATAGTTGTCTGTGATGCTAAATTCTGTAACAACTACCACGCTAAACCAGACTTTAGTGGCTTTTATTTCATAAGGAGAATGAACTAAATAAAATAGTCCCTATTGCTACAAGGGGCAGTCGGCATATATAAAGTACATATATCAACTAACATTTAATAATAATTACTTTAAAACATTCTAATATAAAAGTGTAATCTAAGACAGATGTATTAACACTACAAGTTAGAGGTAGTCAGAAAGTTCCAGACCATATTCATGCATAGAAATTTAAATAATATATGACTAGCAGTCTTTAAAGAGACCCTAGTGTAAACGAATGTGATTTTTCAAAATGATGATTCTAATGAGTAACTATATTTGAGGCATCATTTCCTTTGTCATTTATCATCATGGTATGACACTCACTCGCCAAAGTTATTTTTAAAGGAAATGTGCTACTCCATGATATATTGCACAGTATGGTGGCAATTATTAGTACGTGTTAGCTACTTCAAGAAGTTAAGAGTGGACTGAAATGGTCTCGTCACAAAGAAAGGGCAAACATTTGTAGTGAGGATATGCTAATTAGACTGGCTTGATCATTTCACAATGTGTGTGTGTGTGTGTGTGTATAAGCACCAATTACACAACATGCTATTATTTGTTAATTAAAAATAAAGCAAGAAATAAGAACACTATCACAAGTCAAATAACTGAAAGCTATGCAGCAAAGAAATCAGATGTAAGAGTGAATTAAATAAACTCGCTGAAGATTACTGACTGAATACAAAACACGTACAGCACATGTGGTTAATAGTCTAAAATTTCTATTGCTCCTAACAGGCCAAATAGATTACTATTAAAACTACAGTGTGCTTAAGAATAAAGCAAGATTAGGGAATAAGAGTATCTATCACTCAAAAGGAAAGGGGAAGCACACTGATGTAGGAGGAGAGGGGAATAATGGGGTCAGCTTGTTGCTAGCGATTCCACTTCTGAAACTACACAGAGGGAAACTCCCCCGTAGGAAGCTGCACAGGGCAGAAGTAGGCATGTGCCAGATAAGTAGTGTCCAGCATCGCACCTCTTTGACTAGGTAAGAACTGAAGAAAACCTCGAGGAATGGGCAACATGTGGAGAAAACGACTTAAAACATCAGGAGACTAAAACAACTGGGGACGCTTCAATAATCGGGGAGACGGCAAACTAATGCTGCATTTAGTCAGTGTTGGGTTCAGAGCTGTGGGCTATGGGTTTTCAAATTTTCCTTTATTATAATAAAATGGAGACAAGCCATAAACAGAATAAATAACACAGATAGATGTGGCTGTGTGTTTTGTAGAAAGGATTTGTAAATGGTTTGGTGTGGAAAGTTTTTTAAAAGCTCAAAATTATATTTTTAAAGCCACATTAAATCTAGATTTTCCAAAACACACTAGAAATGTAAAAGCTTCCTCACAAACCCCTTTGAAGATCGGCGTGAGGAGGATCTGTACACAGATGGCAACTCAAGCTGCCTTGGAGAAGGCGCTGCTGCTTCAAAGTCTCTTTACTTTTCAGAGCTGTTGGCGAAGCACTGTCTACAGCTTTGTTCCTTTAACCCTGGCCGCAGCTCTCCTCGGCTGGGCTCTTCGGAACCTTGGCTCCCATCATCATTATTTTTTCTTGCTCTAATCTGTTCAAGTTATTAGGACAACAAACCAATTTGATAAACACTGCGAGAAAAGTGGTTTCTATGTGCCCTCTCTCTGCCTTTTTCACTTAAATCTGTGATGTTTATGAGTGAAATGTTCAAGTTTTCAAACTCAATGCAAGATGGTGCGTGCGTGTTTGTACGTCTGTGGGTGTACATGTGTGAGGGTGCACATGCACTTCGTGGTCAGAGCACAACCATCAGGGGCCGTCCACCTCAGATTGAAACAGGGTCTCTCACTGATCTGGAACTTGCCAAGCAGGCTGAGCTCTGTGCACAGGGATCCCAGAGATGTGCTCGCCTCCACCTCTGTGTGCTGGGAGCACATATCACTGTGTCCTGCTTTTTTGTCACATGGGCTCTGCATCTTAAACACAAGCACTTTATTGAACCAATTGTCCACCAGTTCCGTGATGCAAATTTTATACATTTATGAGTCTAATTTAATTGCAAAGGAATACTGTTTGTTTGTACAAAAATGTGGTGAGACTACTTCTTTAATTTTTAAAGATTATGTTTTATTTTTATTTATGGATTTACGAGTGACTGAGGCAGCCAGAATAGGGTATCAGATACACTGGAACTGGAGTTACCAGCAGGTGTGAGCCCATGGGTGCTGGGAACTAAATTCAGGTTCTCTAGAGGAGCAAGAACTTTCAACTGCTGAGCAATCTTCCTCACCCGTGCTGAGGTTATTTCATTTGAAAGTCTTAAAGGAAAATGTTACTAATAATCACGGGTACCAACATGCCTGCCAAAATCTTTTATTTTAATCAACTTTCTGGTTTAAAATAAATCAGCTATATTTTCAGCTATGTATTACACAATTAAAGAAATATTATTTCCAATGAGTCAAGAGGCAAATTTGTTTTGAACAAATAGTTGATTTCGAATTATGAGCTAAGCTCAGGAGGGTTAATAGGCTAACTTAGGCTACACATTCATAACGTCATCAAAGCGGTGAGAACTTAGTTCACTGAGTGTTGGAATAAACATAAAAGATAAGTAAACTGAGGAGCACTGGCGTAGCCTGCAGTGCCTGCAGCAAGGCACTGCTCACAGCTGCTGAAGAGAAATAATTTCCCCCTAAGGCTCTCTAACAGCGAGGATGAGGAGAAGCTCTGGAGCACTGTGTCATCTAACCCTCACTTGAGCCATTTGGGACCAACGCTACCTTCTCTTTAAAGATGAGGACAGTGGGGCCCAGACAGCCTAACCAACTGAGGCCACAGCACTCACATCTGCCCCCCAGGCGTGCTCATCATTGCCTGCTCTGAGCACAGGCACACTGTGCATCGTGACACCGTGTCAGACTGCACAACAGAATGTGGGCAACAGTAAAAGGTTTCTAAATAGACAACAACCAAAATCAAACACAAGATGAACGTGGTGTCTTCTGGCAGTGTTCGCCCATAGTTTATCAAGGGACTTCTCTGCACACCTATTTCTGAACTCGTAACACAAGGGTTTTGGGCTGCGCACACCTGCTTGCCACACAACATCTGTGAATAGCACCTGAGCCACCTGAGCTGAGGCCCGTCCTACTGCACAGGATTCTGCTCTTAACTGAAACACACTGGTGCAGTTAAAGAAACAGAAGACTTTTAAAAGTACATTTTCCTAATGCTACTTCTTTGTTTACTTCTAGACCAATGCTTCCTTCTTCTCTGCCTCCATCTATAAGCTCTAACTATTTTAAATTCCTTCTGGCATTACTTTAAAGAGAAAAATTTAAAAGCTAGGCGAAACCAACCAATCAGCTTCAACAACCAGACTTTTGTCTGACTAAATGCGTGGTTGACAGGATTGTTTTTGGTAGCTCTGAATGTCTAGTCCACGCTCTTAAATTCTCAGAGAGAGGCCTTTGAATCTCCTGAATTCCTGGCCGTGGGTTTGAAAAAGATGTCAGATGAAGCACACAGGTGTTAGGTTTAAATCTAAAAATTCCCATGGTTTAAAGCAGAGACTATGAAAGCCAGTGCTTTCATGTCGGAATGACAATCTGGGAACGACCATGCTCTCTACACATACAATCACACCATATTCTAACAACACAAGGCCAGCAAGCCTCAGGACCTAGTGACCTGCTCCTCAGTCTAGCTCTTCAAGGAGACACAGCATCAGGTCCTTCTCTAGCACTCGGTGACCCAGGTGGGGCACAGGGAATATTCCCAGGTTTCTAAAGCAGAAGAACTCAGAGCAGAGGCAGGGGCCTGCGTTTTCTGTCAGCTGCACTGCAAGGGATTCCTTATACATAGCAAAATTGGAGAGCTTTAATCCAGTCTGAAATAAGTGTTCAGTTTGCTCAAGTACTACTGAACACAGTTTCTTATCCAACACAACTCTATTCAATATAAAAAATTAAGTTAATGGGCAAAAGTACCCACACATATAAATTCTATAAAATCTATACATAATTGATACTGAAAAAGATTCTAATAAAGTCTGCCAAAAGAACAAACAAGCAAACAAACAGTAAAAAGCACCTCACTGTGTAATTATAGTATTTACCTACCTAGAAACAAACGGCTTTGTAGTATGAGTTTGTTTTGTATTTATGCCTAATGGCAACAGTAATCTGACTGAATAGTTATTAATTTTAAAGATTTTTTTCAGCCGGGCGATGGTGGTGCACACCTTTAATCCCAGCACTCGGGAGGCAAAGGCAGGTGGATCTCTGAGTTCGAGGCCAACCTGGTCTATGAGACCTAGTTTCCAGGACAGCTAGGGTTACACAGAAAAACCCTGTCTCGAAAAACAAAAACAAAACAAAACAAAACCAAAACAACAACAAAAAACCCCCCCAAAGATGACTTTTCATGCAGTTATGTACTGATATTTCGTAATCAGAATGAAAACAACAAACACAAAAACTGTCATTTAGTCATTGGACGGACTAAAGAACATTTTCAAGATGCAGCAAGTCATCACCCTGCTGGTGGTATTATCTTAAGGTTCTGTATGACATCAGCACTGGGGAAATGTAGACCAATGGCACATGGGAGCTCTAGTTTTTCTTACAGCTGCACATGACTCTACGAAGTGCTCAAATAAGTATTTTAATTGAAAATACTGGGGCAACATAATCTGTCCACATCTAGCCCACACTCCCGTGGGTTCAGCTGCACTGCTGTCTACGAGCGACTCTCCTCGCTGCTGTTCCGCACCGCAGGCAGTCGTGGGGAGCAGCTCAGTCTCTTCTGTGTGCTTGCTGTGCCTTTCTGGAGGTAAAGACATCAGTGATCCATACACAAAGTTAGTCAGCTTACAAGTTTGTTCTGGGCTCTGACACTTTCCCTAACAAGGGTGGACGCATTTCATCTTCCAGTATGAACGGCCATTAAGATTCCTCAGAAACCCGTTAGATTTTTTTCAGAAATACTTTCGAGCATAAGTTGTTTACCAGATTTCTTGATAGCTAGTTTAAAATTTTCAGTACAGAAGAAACTTGTATTTGTCTCTTCATTCCTAAGGATGCTTTCGTATGCACATAAGCACGTCCTGAGGAACACTCCACTCCCAAGGGCCACATGAATGAAGCAACAAGAGAAAGCTTGAATCGCTGTATTCTTTAAGATTTAGATGGATTTTTTAACAATTCCGAAGAATCAATCTTTGTTCACAGAGACAGTGTAGTATCTATGTCACCAAACAGGTTAGTGAGGAAACTAAAACTATTACTTATGAACTAAAAAGAAATCCCCTAGTAACAAAGCAAAAAGCGTACAGAATCCACGACACTGACCGAAAGAGTACCGTGACCACAGGGGCCATTCTGTAAACAGCAACTCAGCTTTGCCTGACAAGAAACATGCTATACAAAATCCAAGGGCCCTGTGTGTGACATCGAATGCCATGTGGCCCAGGTTATTTTGAAACCAATGAGAAATCTGAATCAAGGATAAGTTTGAAACAAAAGATATTTCCTTAATTTCAATTAGGATAAAAGTCTCTCAATCTACACCTCATAGTCAGTGATTTTTCTGAAGATTCACAGTGAAGGCAGGATGTAAGGAAGCCAACTTAGCATTACTTTATTAGACAGATACAATTTCACAGCTTTAACCTATCTGGGATCATGATGGCAGGTACGTAAAAGGCCTGATTGTCAACTGTGTATCTTGAGTATACCAAGTACCTTACATCATACACTGAATGCAATTATAATTTATAATTTGTTAATCTAACAAAATCAGGTGTACAAAAATAGATATAAGACCCACACTTGGGGATTACTCTAAAAAGTAAGAAATTCTTCAAGGATCATCGTTCTAATTCAATTTTAAAATAACAATATTTATTTTTTTTAAAGCTAGTCTATGGCTGAACTTCTCATAAGTGCTGACAGTCTAAATGTGTGTAATTTGGTTATAGTTGGTATAGAGTAACAGGCTGCCGCAGGCCTCTCCCAGCTTCCTTCAGAGAATGGCTGGTGGAAACGTTTATTAGCAATTCACTTGTTCCGACCTAAATGTGCACTTTTAGAGTGCTCTCAGCAACTTGAAAACAGTTGCTCATGGTCTCCACACTTTGTTTTCACAGGAAGTACAGAAACTGCCTTTAGCTCAATCCAACTGGATGAGAACGCAGACTTCCACACATTAGCACATCACTTCTGATAAAATAAGTAGGGGCTTGCTTAAATACACATGGTTTATTTTTTAAATAAATCTAAGGGGAATTCTGAAGAATTTTATTGCATCAACTAAGCTAAGGGTTGCTGGCATTTGTCTTGGGGAGCTTCACAAATGTTCCACGCCACACATCGCCTCACATACATGCGCCCCACATGGTGCCACTCGCCATGTTACAGAGTTAAACATTTCACCAAGTCCAAATGGACTGTACTCTTTCTTTCAGAATTGCATCAATCTAAATGAACTAAACGTAAAACAATACTTAACATTCTGACACAATCCCATCCACATTATTTGAAAATTAAGTTTCTGGTGTAACAATGCATACTTTTTTAGTTTTTTTAAACTCAATCTACCAAGCTATGATATAGCTTCAGAATGGACACTGGAGATTAAACAAAGAGGAGTCGACTATGGCACAGGCATTTCTCTTGCTGCAAAGATCCCTCTCTCCCTTTCCACAGACCAACTGCTTGCAAGTTCAACTAATGACCGCATACTACAGAAAATACTTCATAAGAACGCTCTAGTGAGAGTCATCTATCTGTAAGACCAAAATACATGCCTTTATGACTAGGAAAACATTGCAGACAGAAATTTCAGAGCAGGGACTCCCATGCTGCCTCTAACACGGGTCGCACTCCTCGCAGCGCAGAGGAGGGTGGAGGGCAGGGCAAGAGGGCCCAGACTGTACAGATCATACCTCTGTGCTGCATGAGTTGAAAGATCAGTTGTTTTATTTCAGACAAAGTTTACTAAAGCCATATATTTGAACATCACCACAACTTATCTTTCTCCGGAATGTAAAGCAACAGAGTCATGGCACCTGGCTTATATGCGTATCCCAGGCACAAGTGACCGCACAGCTGTGGAAAGCTACAGCTCAAATATCAAAAATTCCTGATATAATAAAATGGTGTAAACTTAAACCGCCCATTTCTAATCCAATTACTTTATCTCCTCACCTCATCGACAATGATTTCATGATGTTTGGCTGGAGAATGATGTGGTATTTGGTTTGTGATTAAATTCTATCATGAGCTATAGAAATATGATGGGTCAAATGTAAGTATTTTTAGCACAGACATAAACAATGAGAAGATACATTATTTAGGGAAGCTTCTCATTAGTTAAAAATTACCTCAGAAACCATCAGTTTTTGCCACCACCTTGGGATTTAACCTCAGTGTTTTGCTTTCGGTAGGAAGAGACTCAAGGATGAGGAGACTCCAGTCACATTCTCTACATTGTGACCTCCAACAACAGCACAGTGTGGTGTTTCCCACAGCAACTATAATTCCATGACACCCCTAGATGCGTGTGTTAGCACATGGCAACCAGACAGGCTACAGTGTGATTTCTGTTAAGGAGAAATATCTGCTTTATAACATTTCCAAAATTGGCTTTCTCAATTAGTGCCACCAAGACACTGGGTAAAAAGTTTTGCTTGTTTCTGGCCCATTATGGTGCACTGTGATTTGCCCAGGCCCTCCCATTACATAAAATGCTCTCTTCATGCAAAGCCAGGGCCAGAGCATCTCATTGGACCATTCTCAGTAGAAGGAAGGGGATGGCTGGAACCTGCCCTTCTCTTCTCTTGCAATTCTGGCTGAGGGGCTTTGGCAGGCATGGGGGAGGGGGTTTCCAACACCTCCCTCACTTCCCTAGAGAGAAATCAGGAGGCTGCGGCACCTTGGCCTGTAGGAATTCAGCCTGGGAAGAGAGGGTACAAGCAAACCCAAGGGCTTCTGTGCTTTGCCTCATTTGTTTTGTTGGTTTTTTAAGATAATCCCTGCCCTTTAAAATGGTTACAGAGACAAAGGCATGTTGGCAATCAGCGTATACTAAGGGCTCAGTGAGCAGTGCCCCTCTCACTGTGCGTGTGTCTATGGGGGGGTGCGTTTGGTCATGTGTGTGTGCAGAGGTTAAAGAAGGCTATTGGGCACCCTAATCTATGCACTCTCCGATTCCCCTGGTACAGTCACTACACCAAAAGAGACAGTCACTGCTCTGGAAGCCTGCCATTTTGGTTAGGCTGGCTCATCAGCATGCTCCTGGGTTCCACCTGTTTTCACCCCTTACTGAACTCAGGCCCTCAGGCTCATGCAGGAAGCTCTCTTCTTCACCCAGTCATCTTCCCAGCCGCCTCCATATATTTTTATAAAGCACTGTAAATCTCTCCGCTTCACCAAACAGTTAGGAGTTAGTTTAACTGTCATTCCACAACTTGCATAATGTTTTCACACACATAACTTTGAAATAATCTTCATTACTGAGATGGATAAACTTTTTGTATCTGGATATTCATCTCATACTGCTTTTACATTTTCTTCTGGGTTAAGACTTGATTGCACAGAACTTTCTGGGTGGGGCGTTAAATACCTCTCTTACAATAGGTAAATGGATCCACTTTACATTATATAATAGACACCCAGCTTTCTTTGCTTTTTAAAGT
The DNA here is from genome assembly GCA_004026605.1 of Ondatra zibethicus. Classification (NCBI taxonomy): domain Eukaryota; kingdom Metazoa; phylum Chordata; class Mammalia; order Rodentia; family Cricetidae; genus Ondatra; species Ondatra zibethicus. Next base: position 76,745 of record PVIU01001301.1, on the reverse strand, counting down.
TATATAATATTGTCTGATAGCAAAACAGGGAAACACGGGAAAAAGAAAAAAAAGATAAAAGTCTTAGTACTGCAATTCACATATGCTTCTGATGCAAAACCAAGAAACAAATAAACACTAAAATGTGATCTTTCAGACTGTAATATAAAAGCAACAGAAAGCAGGAACAATCTGAAATATTGAATCCTCAGATAAAAACAAAACAGCTGGGTGTGGTGACACACACTCTTAGTCCTGGCACTCAGGAGGCAGAGGCAGATGACTTTCCGTGAATTTGGGTTTGAGGCCAGCCTGGCCATAGTGAGTTCCAGAATAGTCAGGGATACAAAGTGAGAACCTTTCTCAAACCACCACCACCAGCAGCACAAAAAAATGTGAAAGAAAACAGAACAAAACTCAAATACTTGGCCAAGGTTGGTGGCCTGGGTAGGAGACGCTGGAGATCTCAGTGGCTGGGAGGAGACGGCGGAGGTCCGAGGCAGCAGCTGCGTTGCAAACAGCCGCTTTTCACATGCAGGACTGCCAGCTCCCACCTGCACACAGGCCTGTGTCCCTGACTGGAGCATTCCAGTATATCAAAGTTCTCCATGTTCTTCGTACCCCAGATGGCCTTCTGTGCCAGAGTTAACTTTTATACATCAGATCCCAAATAAACCTCTGGGCATGACAATGTTGTTTTGTACTTCCTTACATCTGAATTCAGTAGCACTATTTCATCTTGTTCTTAACAGCATGATTAATAAAATTAAATACTTCACTGAGTCCTCTCTCAAATCTACAAAACGAGCAGAGAATGGCGGCGTGAAGCACTGCTAGGAAAAGCCCATGCTCGAGCAACGCCACAGCTTTCATCTGTCAGGGTAAGCGGGCCAGGGCGCTATGCTTCCTTATGAAAGACATATTCAAATTTTTAGGCAGAGAGAAAACTCCAGAAGTGAATCACTGAGGACTATATTTACTTAGAAACTCTAACTGTTGTTTTCATGGCAATTTCAAGCTGGGCAAGCTACTCGGAGCCCCCATTATTTAAAGTGAAGTCATTTATGATATTTAATACAGAAAACAGTTTTCGTTCGTTTTTAAAATGTTATATGCTATTTTCGGATAACAAAACTAGAGAATACAAAGAACAAAAGATATAAACTTCAACACATGAAAACTTAGATCAGTATCTTCAAGTATACTGCTTTCTTACATGTTCCTTTAATTTATGGTGAACATATTTGTGTAAGAAGATATGGATGGATGGACAGATCTACCTGTCTGTATAACACCACCGAGAATATCCTTCAATGGATACACCAAAATATACTTTGAAACAATCTCCCCTGCCTACCCTTATGCTGTTTTTGGTTGTTCTACATTATAGTAACCATTTAGACAAGGCCTTTCACTTTCTTTAAACTAGTTGGCCACTTGAGTGAGTTGAATACATGCAAATCACACCCCACTGTACATTTTCCAACTGAGAGGAACTTGTATGAGCTTCTGGAGACATGGTGATGATCTAGAGCTCAGTGGTGGCTCAGCAGCAGTGCCACTGCTATGAGAGCTTTTAAGGACTTGGACCAGTGCCTGTAGAGTCAGAATCACCTTGGAATTTCCTGAAAAGTTTTTTCAGAGATAACGGGGCTACAGTTGGGGAGAAGAGGAACAGAGCAACTGGGGAAAGGTGGTGGGTGAGGGGGAGTAACAGATGAAGAAAAACAGACTGCAAAAGAGGGAGAGAAACAAAGATGGAGATGGCAGTGTGGAAGATAATGTGGCTATCCATAAGGCAGAAGAGAGGGATTTCCTCGAAGGAGTCAGAACTCAACCATTCCTGAGATGTTTATAGTTCCTGTGTAAAGTGGAGACAGATTCTTCATTTATGTCAAGAGGCCAGTTTTAGTCCTGGAGTCTTGCTGGATCCCAGTGTGGCTCTACTGGCTTCAGCACCTCCATTCTACTCCCAGGGAGAGGAAAGGAGAGGACAAAGAGACACCTGGGAGTAAAGAGCTCCTTTTCTGGGTTTTCTTTTCTTTTCTTTCCTTCCTTCCTTCTTTCTTTCTCTCTTTCACTGTTTCTTTCTCTCTCTCTTCCTCCCTTCCTTCCTCTTTCTTTCTCCCTGAATTTATTTTATGTGCACTGGTGTGAAGGTGTCAGATTCCCTGGAACTGGAGTTACAGACAGTTGTGAGCTGCCATGTGGGTGCTGGGAATTAACCCAGGCCTCCTGGAAGAACAGTCAGTGTTCTTCACTGATGAACCACCTTCCCAGCCCCCCACTAGGTTTCTTAATATGTGGCTATAGAGTTATCTTCACAGGCTGGTGCATATGCTGAAGGAGGAGAAATAAACTTGTTTTCTAATTCTTCATTAAATAAAGAACACCGTCAAGCAGATATGCTTGCTGCAGACACTGCTTAAGCTAGTTTTCCTACAGGCCTGCATCTCAGTGAAGAGGCCTGCACCTTCCTATCTTTTGTTAAGGAGCACAAAGCTCAGAGAGCTTACAGAAGATGCTGGAAATGATGGTGGTAAATTTTCTCAAGGGGTTTTGAACAAGTGTGAACATAAGAGTTGGAGGAGCTGTCTCATCCACATAAGCCCAAGTAGAACAGCCCCACTGGAAAGCAAGCACTGGACCCAACATGAGCACTGAGGACTGGTTACAGTGCTATACTGATGCAGTTCAGACATACATCTTGAAATATAGTGTTATTTAGGCAGACAGAGGAAACTTCACTATGAGATTTAAATATGATAGTAGTATCTGAAATGCAAAAAGGAACAGTTTTTATAAATAAAATGAGTGTTTGAAAAAATAAACTTAGAATCACAGGTTTAGAAATATATCTTCAGACATGTTCTCTTAAGAGTTGAGCACTTTGTCTTGTATGGTCAGTCCAGCAGGTACGATCAAGAATTCATCCATAATACACCTAACTTGTCCCTCTCAAAGCATCTGGCTGCTTTCCCCCAGTACTCTCTTTATCTAATTTTCTGAATATTTATGGTGAAAGGATTTTTACAAGGATTCATACATGCAAATAACACAGAAACATCCTTACTCTTTGTACACATACTTATTACAGTAATGATAGGTAATTCACACTCTAAACCATTAAATTCTAATAGATGTTATGACCAAAGAAATATGCAAGCATAGACAGCTTCTTTCCAGAAATGTAAAAGAATAAGAAGAACACAGGTAGATAGTCATATTGTAATGAAATGAGATAGATATCTGATAGTATTTGAAAATAATTACTGCAGGGAGAGCTTTTTGTGAAATAAACCTCATTTCCAACATTCAAATGTTTTAATTCCAAAAACATAAGAAAATACAAACATATCATAGCTGAAAATGCAAATACTCAAAATTGCATCATTAAAATGTAGATCAAATAACATAATTACATAATCCATTCATATCTTAAGTCTATTTCTTTAATTAAGAATTCAATTCAGTAGCCGGGCGGTGGTGGCTCATGCCTTAATCCCAGAACTTGGGAGGCAGAGGCAGGTGGATCTCTGTGAGTTTGAGACCAGCCTGGAATGAGAGCTAGTTCCAGGACAACTATGAAACACAAAGAAACCCTATCTTGAAAAAATACCACAAAAAAGAAGAAAGAAAACAGAATTCAATTCAGTGAAACATGTAGGTTAAACCATTAGAGGTAAAAAAAAGTAAAATCAAATATACGGTGCCAATGCAGTAAAAAGAAAAATCAGATTCATATGCATCATCTATAACAAATCTCAGGTCCTGACTAGAGTGTGTGTGTGTGTGTGTGTGTGTGTGTGTGTGTATACCTTCGAAGTTCCATGGGGTAATTTAAAAGCCACCCCTCTCTCTCTTAGAAAGATTCAAATTACTATTAAAAATACAACTTTCGGAAAACAATTAAACACACACTTGGAAGGTAGTCAGACACATGTGCTTTGATGTGGCCATGTTACTGTTTTGGTACTTGAGGTCCAAGTAATAACTCTTCAGTAGCACACAGTTATTAGACAGACATCTAAGTATACAAAATAGTACCTTTTACTTTTAAATGTAGAAAGGCAGTAACATAATTAATATTTTAATTGGAAACAAAAAGCAAGTACATAAACTATCAAGGTAATACATTTACATTTTCACATGTAATACTTATTTAATGAAAATCAGTAGAGTTATATTATTCATAGTTCTGTTCCACATAAATGTAAGTGGAAAATATTACCACATTTAGATTTTTTCTCACTGATTTTAAAAATTCTTATTTTATATCAAATAAAATTTGCTTGTCCCCAACACATACGAAGATGGAGGTAAGAACACACTGCATGCTCACAGCACAGTGTGTTCAACTCCACTGGAACTGCACTGCATGCTCACGGCACAGTGTGTCCAGTCCCACTGGAACTGCACTGCATGCTCACGGCACAGTGTGTCCAACCCCACTGGAACTGCACTGCATACTCACGGCACAGTGTGTCCAGTCCCACTGAAACTGCACTGCATGCTCACGGCACAGTGTGTCCAACCCCACTGGAACTGCACTGCATGCTCATGGCAGAGTGTGGCCAACCCCACTGGAACTGCACTTAGTGATAACACCAGAAGAGGCACAGGAAGAATATTCTTCAAGAAGAATCCAGTCAAATCATTAAATTTAAAAAATGCCCACCCACAGCACAGAAGTTGGCTCAGCAAAGAAAATAGCTTAAGTTTACAAGCTACTTCATAGTCTACGCTGCAATAAACTCTCTAAAAAGAGTTAAAATTGCCCCTGCCTTTTTAAATTAAACCATTTTCTTTCAAAATTTAAGTTCAAAGATTAAAATAATGCACAGATTATTTAGTCCTTTGTCCAGAACTCATGATTTTATTTTACAAAGAAACACAAATTACAGTTACAGCCTTTTCCTAAAGTTAGAAACACATGTGAGACCAAATCAATTCAGCTTACCGCAATTCAGCAATGCTCACACTTGGTCATTCTGAGAGTATTTCCCCATCATTTTCAAACACGAAGAGACGAGAAACAATCACAGATGCTAGTGCTTCAGCAGGGACTTACAAGAATCAAGCAAACCCCCAACTTTTCACAGGAGCGCGATCAAATCCTCCTTGTCATGGCACTTTTGTATGCCAAGTCAGCATTCAGCTCCCTAGACTCCTACGCTCACACCAAAGAGCTCAGCAAAAGATGCTTTTCATAAAAATAATAAACACCATGAAACACAAATTATTCAACTAAACAGTGTAAAATATGCACACACAGAAACACAGGATACTTACTGTACAAAAAGCTGAACCCATCCACGAAAAAAGTATGAAATTTGCCCCCTCCCCCCCAAAAAAAAGAAAGAAGAAAAGAAAGGAAGAAAAGGTTTAGTTTTTGGTTGTTAACTAGCTGTGGAAACAGGATGTTTATTAGCACTGGATTTATTTTTAAACTACACATTACACATCTTTGAGACTAAAAAGGGGATTACAGAAATCAGAAACTTTTAAAAGTGTTTGAATGCAGTAATTCAAGAGTTTATACTGAACCTTTTATTCAATGGTTTGACTAAAGGAATTTAAATCAGTGAGACCCAAATGGCTTAAGTTTAAATGGATATTGATGGAGAAGTAAACATTTGGGTCCATTTTAAAATAAAGATGAAATAGTAAAGTGCCTTCAAGCTAAACATATTTAAAATAATAAATAGAAAGTAACGAAAGGCAAGTCCTTATACAGAACTGGGCGAAGTCCCAGGGATGAGTCAACACAGTGCCCCTTATTAATCTCGGTGTATTGTTAGAAGCATTTTTCTAATTGACACTGAATTAGCATTTACTATCCCAGAGAGAGTTCTCTGTGGCGCACACTTTAATGGAGGCTGTCTGATGGCTTTGGCTTGTATTGGAGGTGTAACAAAATAGATTTAGTGAGCAGAGCTAGCTGTGCTGGTGCAGGCAGCACCAGAACGCCCTGCTCTTCGCCCACTGCACAGGCAATGCATGACGCTCTCTCCCCCGACTAATATATTAGGTCCCCTAAAACAATGCATTAATTATGCATTCCCTGAGAGTCAGACACTGTGCTTAATATGATTAGTGCTGCTGTCTACCCCACTTAAGTCCTGACATGTATTTTAAAACCTGAAAGCGAACTGGAGGCTGTCTAGTACCCAGAACACTAGCTGTGGGCTTCCCAGCGCACACACAACAACCACAAAGCACATAGGCGCTGATGCTTGGAGATGCCTGGCTTTAGCTCCTCCAACTCTGTGCTCCCTTTGTGATGTCTCTCAAAAGTATCTGCCTCAGGAAGAGCTGCATTCCGTCCTCTCCCCCGGAACCTCTTCTAAGTTGTACAGTGTCTTTTTCAGTATTGAAAGCAAATTTTTTTTAACTGTCAATATTTTTCCCTCTTGGTTGCAAATGAACCCCCTTGGGGAAAGGTTATTTTGGCAAAGCAAGAATTTAGCGTTCTAAACATTACTAGAAGACCTAAAGCCCATTTTCCTCAACTACGGGGTTTGAGGCCATTTCCGTCAGTGAGAGAGACGACAATGCTGTGCATGTGGGCAAACTCTTGCGTTATCAGCTGCGAGAACAGGCCTGCTTTTTTCTGAGCATGCTGAAAACACAGCCCCTGCGAAGGTTTCCACTGTTGGTGGCTAGATAAAAACATTCCTGCTTCCTTGGCCCTGCGCATTCATCAGTGACAACCTGTGTAAATATATTTAAAGACGAAGTTCGCATTTCATTGTTCACATTTCAGGGGGAAAGCCCAGCCAGCATCTCATAAATCAATTTGTCACCTGCTTTTACTGGTCGTTTTCTAGTGGTTTTCAAACCAAAGCGAGACCTGGGAAAGTGATAGGAAGAAGAAAGACTGAAATCACTTCACACAACAGGGACATTTGTTTCCAGTATAACTCTAACCGGCTCAGCATTACATAAGACCCATCATTTGCCACATTCATACAAAGGCCAACTCTGGCATGGCCTTCAAGTGGGAAAACACACTGTGCATTCTATGACGAGAAGCCCACAAGGAAAAGCTGACTGCTCTGAAACCTGAATGGCTCTCCCAACCCTTACCAGCGTGGACTACTGAGGGAGAGATCATGGCAGGCCATTCCTCCTCCTCATGTAATCCCCACAGGTAATCACCTAACAACCAGGTGTTATGAAATGACTACACCATCTTAATTATCAAGAGGCCCATTAACAAATTACATGGGCAACAAGGGCTGCGAAGACAAACATAGGCCAAGGAAGGACAACGGACACAGCAGTTCTCCTCAGCCATTCTGAATGGAGCAAGTAAAACGATCCATGTGGCAAGTCTTAGGGAATTTAACCTAATATTTTCATGTTATGCTAAAAGAAATTAGAAAAGCAAAGAGAAACTTGTGTGGAATGTCCTTAGGCTGTAACTCTCCTGACGGAGACTGTCCCACTGCTCTATTTTTAATGAAAAGGCAGTAATAAAGCACAATAAACCTCATCAAAGGACTTGTCAGCAGCACATGGACTGAGTGCTAAGGGGAAAGGATGAAGCAAATTTTTCTATGAGTAAAAGCACCTTCCAGCCTAACAAGAGTGGTCACCCTGCAGCATTTGATGCAACTACTAACCTATTTATAGCTGAACGGAGCAGACTCCATGAGTCAGGTATCCTGATTTATTCTTCCGAGACCTGCCATCACCTTGACAGGAGGGAGAAATGGGAAACTAACCACCATGCAATCAACTGTAACTGCTGTAAACATCTTATCTCCTCCTAAGTAACAAAAGAAGCCAGTTTCACAGCTGGCCGTGGCTAAGGCTGAGCAGCAAAGAGAGGGGAAATGCTTGATGTTGAAAGGGAAAATGTCTGGGTCTGCACATCATATGGTTTGACTTAGAGCGACTGATTAAAGATATTAAACTGCTCTAGCATAAATTGCATGCACCTGTTGTTCTCATGGTGGCGGCCCTTACACAGCCCTGTGAGCATGAGAATTCTGCCATGGACAGAAAGACCTGGCCGACTCCATCTCACATTGCCCGGCAGTGGAGGAGAGTGGATTTACTAATCAATTTCACAGTTTCTTTGGATACACTGTTTACATTAAGATGTGATACCAAATAGACCAGAGAAATAACATTGACATTTTCTAGTCAATGTCTTTCATTATAAGCTGCCTCCCTAATTTTATGATTTGTATATATATTTTTCAACCAGACAAATTAGTTTCATGTGTTTTCATCATGCTGCAGGCTACTTTACCCATATGGGGGAAAATAGCTCCGAATTCCCTCCAACAGTTTTAATTTTCACAGCTCAAATATTTAATAGGTCGCCTATATGAGTCCTTGCTACTCTAATGGTTTAAGAAAATGACGAAAATAATGCTGCTAAGAGATCCTTCTGATGGACTATGACTACGCCACTCAAAATCACAAGCTCACTGTGTACAGAGAGAAAAGCCAATAGCTTCATGACCAAAGAAAGTGGAACTGAGGTCTGGGATGTGGTGCTGAGGCGAGGTGCTGGGCGCAGCCTTGGGTGCCTTGCTTCAACTTACAGAACTCTGGGAAGATCAAAGGCCTGGCACAAGATAGTTCTCTATACAGTGCACTACAAAGGCAAGGCCACCTGTGATCACTGCCATCCCATGCCTATGCACCCAACCACCACAAGCGTTAGGTCCTGTCTGGCCTTGGTTTCTGCTCAGAAACTTTCTTTGAAACAGGTGGGCTCTGTGCAGGAGTGCCCACAAAAGCAAGCTCTTGGTTCCATGGCTATAGGTAGAATTTGGTTACTTTCTGGAAGATGTGTAATTATGAGCAGATATTAATCTAATATGATTTGCTGAAGCAATGGACTCCAGCATTGATGTTTGAGAGACAGCAGTGAGGGCATTTTGTTGGCAGTGGGCAGGTGAGGGGTGAAGTATGGCATGACTCCCACAGACAGGTGCTTTCATTTGACCAAGGATACCTTTCCAGTCCCAAGAGTCCCAGCAATCACTGCCACTAATGAAGACTTCAGTCAGGTCTTCATGTAAAACCTCAGATACAGCAAGGCTGAAATTGACACACAGAGAATCATGGAGTCCAGTCAGGCCCAGAAACCTGTTGGCAGCAAGAAAGAGGCAGGCATCTGGACACAGGTGTACTGTGTGTGGCAGGTTGGAATCAGGCGGCTGAGACCGGTTGGCTTCTAGCTAGCACTTGGCCAAATGACCTTAAGCAGCTTGTGTACCTTCTGTGAGCATCCATTTCTCACCTGTCAGATGGATGATAACAGCAGGGAGCACGCAGTTACTAGGAAGATAAAATCAGATGATAAAAGTAAAGTTCTTGGTGACCTCAAGAGAGACCATTCTTATTGTTATCACCATTTTTACTTTGATTCCAATTATTTCCAAAAGGCACGTCAGAGTGGGAACACTCAGTGCCATCAAGGCACAGTTAAGAGGGGTGGGTTGCTCCTTGCAAGCTGGGCAAAGGAGGAAGTACAAAGTTTAGCTCACTTGAGAGAGAACTAGGACGTACAAGAAATCAAAGGCAGGGAGAAACGGAGCCTGTGCGCCTTTACCCAAGCCCTGTAGTATTAATCCTAATAGAGGCACAGGGACAGAGTACACAGAAGATGCAGATAGATTATGGGAACTCCCCTTACTGAAGAGAATCACTGTAGACTGAGAAACGTCAGCAGCCTCTATTGGGCAAAATCTAGTCATATGTTACTCTGCTAATGGTGCATCTACCTGGAAATTATTTTCCCAATATGGGAAAACTAATTTGTTTAATGGGAAAAAATACAAATCACAATTGTCATATGTACTCACAACAGCACATACTTCTCCTGGAACAGACACACTTCTTACATCTTGCCATTCCTCCTGTATCCAACTGGAAAAGTGCTAAAGCCTGTGTGGGGAGTGCCAGCTGTCACAACAGTCATTTGGGCTTGGCCCACTGACCCTAATCAGCATCGAACACACTCACAGATCCACCAGCACACGACAACGCCAGGCTGGAGTAGAGGTGCATAAGGAATGACCAGCACCAGCAGACCGGCTTCACTTTAACAAGCACAACCTTAAACAGTCTCGAAAACCCCACTCACCAAAGCTAGCAAAATATCATGGAAGCAATGATTTCAATGAAAAGTTCAGCATTTCCTTTTTCAAATTATGACTGACTACTAGAGAGAGGAAGGGAAAGGGACTCTTGGGGCTGGCGAGACAGCTCAGTGGGGAAGGCCTTAGCCACCAAGCCTGATGGCCTGAATCTAACCTACCCAGGTGGTAGGAGGAGAAGCAATTCTAGCAGGTTATCCTTTGACACCCCCACCCCAACACACACACAAGGCACATGCCCCTCACTCCAAAAAAACATAAAAAATTTAAAGGAATACATTTCAATTTTATGTAAAAAGCATTGCTAGTTATTTACTTATAATTAGAAACACAGAACATTTTATTTGTATCTGTGTTCAACATCCCTCATTTTCACTGTTTTTAAAGAAACGTGGCTGAAAGAAAAAAAAAAGAAACGTGGCTGAAAGGTAACATATATGAAGCAGCCAGGCAGTAAGGCCACAGATCCTGATACCAACTCACTTAACTGGTCAACAGTGCCTTGCAGGGCATGTAGAGATGCCCCTGGCACGAGTTTTCCGAGGAAGGGACCTGAGTGCTGAGTGCACCTGGGCTGACATGTCTGTCTGTAAACTAATACAGCAGCTATCTGAATCAAGTCAGCCTTTTCAGAGTGAAGGCCCCTTTCCTCTAATACATTTCCTATTGGAATTATCTCCACGTTTTCACATTCTTCTTTCTTGCAGTTGTGGGCTGTGATGGTAATGTCCTAAGGTCAACATGCCTTAGGCTTTCCTTACTCTAGGCTCCATATTTCCCACCGAATCAAATGGAGCTCTTATCTTGGCAATTATAACATTCAAAGAGGAACAAGCCAACTGCTTCCTCTCTGCACTGTGGCATATTAGAGACCTCTGCACACAACACACATACATGTGTATGCGTGCTTTCCAGCTTCTCTTCATGACTGGATTATTTCATGACTAAAACCCACTTCTCCCCATCTTTTAAGTCATGAACACGGGCCAGCTAAATGGGTGGCCTCTCTACAAATGTCGCTAACTCTTTCTAGCTCAGAAGCTAGATCTAATCTTTCTCTGTGATACAATACCCGCTTTATTTCTCTTACATGGCTCCTAACCTCAGTTGCTGTTATCTGCACACATTCCTTACACTGCCCACCCTGCTGTGAGAGGAGAGATGATGACGCCACATGATACAGGTAGACTATACAATGGGGTCTCGCTTTTACAGACAAATCAAAACATGCCTCATGCCACACAGCTGCTGACAGGACTCCAGCTAATGTTCCAAGGCATCATGGTACAAAGCAGGACACTGCAGCTGTTACCATGATATTTTCATCTTTGTTCCAACTCTTAGCTTGCTTAGAGCCTCAGTGTCAGAGTTGTGGTCAGAATGGTAATGGGTAGGGTAGTAGGATCCATGTCCCTTCACCACACCCCTCCACCATGTCCCTCCACTAACTCTGCTAGCAGCTTACGTTTTCAGCACAATATATATATATATATATATATATATATATATATATATATATATATATATATATTTCTTGCTGGTTTCTTTTTTTTTTAAAGTAAACTTTGTATATTGATTACTCCTTTACTCAAAATAAAATTCGGGTAACGCATTCTGACATGAACGATGAGGTGAGGCACATGAGGAATAAAAATAAAGTTGGAAGATATAAGCAAATAATTTTAAAACAGTTATAGAATAGAGATCAAGACTAGACATATTCAAGAACAAGGCCTATAAAAAGTAAGGCAGGCATCAGGTTAGGAATGGTTACGACTTCGTTATCCAGTCACAGAAGTAAAGGAAGAGATGACAGAGTCAAGAAAAGAAACGAACATGGAAGATAGACAGAAGTAGAACAGAAACAATGTTACAACAGAAGAAGTGTCAGAATCCCCACGTCCTGACTCCTACATTTCTATGGATCTGATGTTTTTGTTGTTTTGTTTTTAGAGATAGGCTCTCTCTCTATAGCCCCAAGATGGCCTCAAACTCAAATCCTCCTGCTCAGTCGGCCAAGTACTTGGGATTGCTGACAATGTAGTCACCATATTTGGTCAAGTTTTTATGGTTAAAATGCTCTGAGTAGGAAAGGACAAGCCCAGGACACTCTGGTAGCGTTCTCACAGGCAGCTGGTAGTATTCACTAACCACTTCAGCACTCTCCCTTCCTCTCTCCCTTCTGGTTTCCCATGGCTTCTGTGCCATTCAACTCTTGGGTGTGCTGGCACCAGAATCTCATTCTGGCTTCTCCTCAGCTCCTTGGTCCTTATGATCGCCATTGAAAAAATTCAGACAAGACACAGAGTGTAGAACAGAAGGCAAGCTGTCAAGGGACCACTGTGAAGAACATGCTAGAGGGGAAACAGTGGCCAAAGAGACCACTGTGCCAACATACAACTTCAGTAGGATTTAGACTATCCCTAAAATCTCTAGAAAACACAGCTTCTCTTGAACAGTGTTCTAATCCAGTGACTAACAAGTTTGGACTAAAACTTAATAGATGAGTGTAGATGAATGCTATAAAGTAGTCCCACATTAGCTCAGAACTGAGTATAATAAAAGGTTCTTTATTTAGGGGTAGACTCACAGATCACAGTCCTCTGCAGGAGCAGGTCACAGGAACAAAATCCGGCAGCCAAGAGAACATCTAGATAGCACAAGAGACCATGCCCAAGTGGGCTGGTATCTTAAAGGCTATTGGCTGAAGGAGTTTCCACAGCAGATGAGGTCATAGGATGCCTTTCCTCACTACAATGAAGTCTCCAACTAGATAGTAATCTTATATCCTGGACAGTTCAGATGTCACATCTTCATGTGGTGCCTGAGATGCAATTCGGATCCCATTTTTTGGCCAATACTCAGAGCCCTGATGGTTGGTGGGAGGTCCATCCCCAGTGAACTTCAAGCCTAATGAACCACCTAAGAGGAACACTCATTTTTACCCCATGTGAACGTTGCTTTCTGGAATTCTGCCTCACTGTTAGCCTGTGGATTCCTTACTCTATAACCCGAGAAAACAGCTCTCCAAAGGGCTGTGCTTCAAAGATCTCTTCACACTCAACCTTAGAAACTTCTCTAGTCTTCAGTTAACAACATAGTCCTCCCCCTTTTGAGAACAGCTCTCACTATGGAGCTAGCCTAGAACTTGCTATACAGACTAGGCTGGCCTCAAAATCACATAGATCCAGCTGCCCCTACCTCCTGAGTGACAGGAGTAAAGGTGTGCATCACCATGCCAAGCTCAGCTCACAGTCTTCAACGGCATTCTACAGTACTTACTACCTCTCTTCCTAGAAATGTGTTCCTCTGTTTCCATGACATTTTCTTTCTTTTGTCCTCTTCAGGGCCAACCTCTACCTTCTGTTTCGCAGTGCAGTTCTCAGGCCATTTCATCCCACAAATGCCCCCAGTTAAAATTACTGTCTAAGCAGATGACTAAGTGTTTTCCTATAACACTGTTGGGGAGAAAGAATTTCTTCTCGGCCTGCCATGGCCATCAGCCACCATGGAGCAGAGGTTAGTGTGGTCCATAGTCATGACAGTGAAATATGCACATTGCAGTCAGGTGAGTCTACAACAACAGAAAGGAGGGCTATAACAAGCCCATATGCACTGCAGAGTCAAGGGTGTCTCACGGATGTGATTTCTGTGAGTGAACCCTCTGGATAGAGATGCTGCTCCTAGTCCACTGCGCAACAAACAGAAATAACAGCAGTGAGATGGTCACATTCCCCATGTAAGAGGAAGAGGACAAGAAGAGAATGGGCAGGGGTGGGAGGTCTATCTGGGGGAGAAGCCACACTAGGGGAATATGAAAACATTTGCTCTCTACCTCAACACCATCAAAGAAGAGCTAACAGAGGGCACAGCAACAGGCATGGGAGAAAGCTGCCAAACACAGGTGGAAATGAGAAAACTGGCGAGAGGACTGCTGAGATGGTTCAGTGGACAGGAACACAAACATGGAGATAGAAGTCTGAGTCCCCAGCAGCACACTGCTTTGGTGCCTGTAACTCCGGTGTGGAGTGAGGTCGACACAGACAAATTCTCAGTACCTGGTGGTCAGCTACTATCCAAAAAGTAGCTTCCCATTCAGCGGGAGACCTTGTCTTAAAGAAATCTGGATGGGAAACAAGAAAGGAGGATACCTGATATTCTGTTCTGGCCTTTGTAAGTGCACAAATACACACACACACACACACACACACACACAGAAGCAGAAACAAAAACAGATAAAAAAGAAATATTTTAAAGAAACTAAAAACCTATCAATGACCATTTAAAAAAACGTATCTAGGTGAGGCATGATGGCATATCTGAAATTCCAGTAGCTGGGAGGCGGAGGCAGAAGGACTGCCACTTAGGCCACATGGTTCACACAGTGAATTCCAAGCCAATCAGGGCTACAGTGTACGACAGTGCCTACAAAGACTAAAACAAAACAAAACAAAAAAACTGGGGGCTGGCAAGATGGCTCAGCTGGTAAGAGTGCTTGCTTGACAACCTAAGCTCAGTTCCTGGTACTCACGTGCATACTGAACTCACCAATCTTTACTTAATTCACAAGTTTACATGGTCTTTCTCAAGGAAGAAATGACTGAAGGATAATAAAATTTGGATGCTTAAACATGAGGTTTCTCTATATCCTAGACTAACACAAACACCAAGGACTAAGAAAATATTCTCAGCAAAGGGCTTAAAAAGAAAATTCTTGCATGTCAATGAAAAAGGTATCTTCATGCTAACATGAACTACAAAATAAAAATGACTCTTTTTAGGAAAAGTCATTATAAACACAAGTCCTTTGTTCAAAGAGCCTGGGAGTCTCTGGGAGATTCTGAGGGCCTAGTTGGCATACTGGGAAGGTCTCCCTAGCATAAGCTGAGAACAGTGCAGGCCAGCTGAAGCAGCACCACCGCCTGGGAGACAGACAATCCAGGCAAGGCAGAGAGAGAACCATGTGGAGAACCCAACCATGTGGAAATTTCTCAGAGTGTCCCAGCAAGTAAGTGCATGGTATTAGCAGGATCTCTTGGTGACAGGGATACAGAATTGAGAAAACCAGAAGCCACCAGTAACCCCGAAGTTTTTGGCCTGAGCAACCAAGAGCTCACCTGACAGCTCCTGGGAGAGGTTTCTGGGCAGGTTTGAGAATGGGTTAGAAGCAGAGCTGTAGATTGTGGCTGTGATATGCTGCAAAACTGAACGCCTGGCTTCCTGATCAGCTACTGGACAGTTTCAAAGGTTCTGAAGAGAAAATATTGCTGGGAGGTTACAAGCAGTTTCAGATATGATCCCACCGAGCATGTTTGTAATTCTTGTTGTTACCACCAAATCACTTTGCAATACTAATTAATAAAGAATAATCTTTAAATTTGTCTATAACTATCTTAGTGTTAACCTTTCAAAGATGACTAACAAAATCTGCACTCACCTTTAATTCTAGCACTTGAGAGGCAGAGGCAGAGGCAGGAGGACCTCTATGAGTTCAAGGCCAGCCTGGTTTACATACACAGTGAGTTCTAGGACAGCCAGGGTTATGTAGTTAGACACTTTCTCAAAAAAGTAATTTCATTTTAAAAGGGCTGTTTTGATGAGATGAAGTTAGGCTTCTTTAACTGAAGAATTTACTCTCCTCTGCTACTTCTCATCCATTCCAACCATTCATTGATATCTATTTGTCAAATAAATAAAACCAGCTTTTATAGACAGAGGGGTATACAGGTTAGTGAGACATTCAAAACACAAAATGCATTTAAGTGTAATGGAGTTATACGACCTCATAAGAGAACAAGTTGAAATCCAGAGTCAGTCAAATCATGCCCTAACTTAGGAGTTTGTGAAAAACAGAACTAAACACCAATTAAAAGGGACCTTAATGTAAAAGGTTAAATATGCTACTCCAGAAATGGGTTTTGTTACCATACAGAAATGCTTAGCATAATTTAAGGTACCTTTAAAGTGTTTCTGTTTAATTCCTAATTTCATCAGATAACCTCAATATACTCACCAGGTGCCTCTGCTGGCTTACTTTACAGAGGATGTGATGTTAACGCTGCCACAGGCAACCAAGATGGTTTCTAGCACACCACTAATGACACAGCCAGAAACCTCTCTTTATTGATGAGTTACTAAGAGTCAACACTGATTTTTTATTATTATACTAATCTACACTGGCATTTAGAAAGTGAGAATTCCATGTTCAATTATGACTGAGATTTCAATTTGAAAGAAAATTTAAAAAGATATCAATAGGCCAGGCCTGGTGGTGCACACCTTTAATCCCAGTGCTTGGGAAGCAGAGGCAGGTGGATCAGTGAGTTCGAGGCCAGCCTGGTCTACAAAGCAAGTCCCAGGACAGTCAGGACTGTTACACAGAAAAACTCTGTCTCAAAAAACAAAATCAACCAACCAAACAACCAAACAAACAAAACAGTTAACAACAGTGTGATAATGAAAACAAGGATGAAGGGTTTGATGAGATTTGGATTTCTTTTTCTGTAAAGAGCAGTGCGGTCAAAGGGTTGAATGCCCACTCAAGTGCTTCTAAAAGGTCCACGAGAATTTTTTAAATCTATGATTAGAAAACAATAAAGACATTTGGAGCATCATAGTTAATGTATATGAGAACATGTGAGGGGGTGGAATAATTGAAGGATACTGATGAAATGTGGAAAACATTTTAAATTCTTAAATCAAGAAACATATGGAATGACATGAAATGTAAATTAGCTTTAGGACCTAGTGTTTTAATTTGACAGCTGTTTGACAACTGCCAAATGGAAAACTGACCTCAGACAACTGCCTATAAGCAAGAGAGATTTAAGCTCAAGGATCTCTCAGGGAGTGATGCATGCATGCTGTAGAAACTCCTCACATGGGAATAGACAAACACAGGCTGGAATTTTATTGTCTTTGAAGGTGCTGATACTCAATGGACTTAAATTTCACAAAGAGCTCCATATGACTCTACCACAATTAATGCTTCTCTCTGAAACACGATGCCATCAGGAGTGAAATAACTGTAAACACATCTGCAATTTCCAGGTGTTTCTTGAAGCAATTTTCAGTTGACCCGCTTTGACTTTACCTTTAGAGTGCTAAAATCCTAATATATTTACCCCTCTCCTTACAGTTGAAAATAACAAGGCCTCCTCTGATACAGCGGCTCAGCCCACACCTCTGCTCAAGACGACTGAGATGCTTTGCCTGTTATTTTTAATCAATATGAAATGAGGGGACTCTATTGTTTTGTTTTAAAAAATTTTCTTTTCAGAATGCAGCTCTTTTCCCTCTTTGGTAAATGATAATATAAAAGCTGCCTGTCTTATTCCAAAAGAGGGTAACTGGAGGCAGGAGCCCCAAGTCACCAATAGGGGCTGTTTAGTACAGTGTGTGGAAAAACCGTGCTAAGTTTAAAATCATTAGACTTTAGAGGAAAACCAAATGCCTAGTTACTGTTGAAAACTGGCCTTCATTTACTGAAGCCAGTCATGACAGCTGCTCTCTCCCTCTGGTTAGGGCTTGGGCATGCCAACCCACCATAGCCCTAAAACCAGAGACTACGACGAGATGTCAGAGAGTGTGTCTTCTGATTTCCTGAGAATAAAAGTGTCACTGTGGGAACTGAGACAGACTCCTCGAGACCAAAGAACAACTTATAAAACAAAACAAAACACACAACTTGTTTCTGAAGGTCATCAGGACTTCACTGAACAACACTCCTTCCTATACTTAATCTCAAAGCTACTCTATAGTCCTTTCTTTTCCCACAAGGACATGCGATCAGTGACCCCCTTCCAGCTCAGCCTCCCCACTAGCAGTGCTCCTTCAGGATCATATGAAATCAATTACTTTTTACCAGAAAGTCTATCTCCCCATCTCGTCCCCCCGACTGAATATTTTTCATGGAAAATAGTAGCAATAATTAACATTAATTGCCGGGTGGTGGTGGCGCACGCCTTTAATCCCAGCACTCGGGAGGCAGAGGCAGGTGGATCTCTGTGAGTTCGAGACCAGCCTGGTCTACAAGAGTTAGTTCCAGGACAAGCTCCAAAGCCAGAGAAACCCTGTCTCGAAAAGCAAAAAAAAAAAAAAAAATTAACATTAATTGCATTCTCATTAATACCAGGCTCTTACCTCAGACCTACCGAAGATTTTAGACTCTTAGGTTCAGAACTGAGGGCGTGTATGACACTAACTGTAGGTTACTAGATAAGAACACAAATTTTTTCCTTTATTTATTTTAAACAAAGGTCCATTACATAGATTGTGCTGGTCTTGAACTCACTCTACAGCCTAGGCTGAACTCATTCACTAATCTCATCAGCATCTCATGGCTGGGATTCCAGATCTGCTACCACCCTGGCTTTGCCTGAGCCACCTTCCCAACCTTCTGTGCATCAATGTGGGCATCACATGAGAGAGCAAATACCCAAAGAGCCGTGAATCTGGAGCATGTTAACACCATCTCAGCAGAAGAGGAAGGGAGAAAACACTAGTGGGAAATGAGATGAATTTGAAGAAAGATAAATGGGCCCTTAGGAGAAAACAGGAGATAGGATGGCATGTGCCAAAATCTGTCACAGTGTGGTGCCAACTCTACTGAGAGATTAGAACAGCTAGGGGGAAGGGACCCATGAGAATGAGCTCCTCTGGGAGGCTCTGGTTTTAGGCAGACAGAAAATTTCAGGAGCTTAAATGCTCGTGTGTGTGTGTGTGTGTGTGTGTATGTGTGTGTGTGTGTGTGTGGTAATTCCTAGACCAAAGTGGTCACAAGCACCACATCCTGGCATCAAAAATACCGAGTTCATTCCATCAACAACCTTATCTATTTGCAGATGAGAAAAATGCAGGTTCAGAAAGGTTATGTCAACAGCCCACAGCCAGAGAACTAACAAGCAGCAGGTATAGGCTTGCTGCCAGGTGGCCTGGCTCTGACTGAACCATCAGGTGTCACTGAGCATCTCATGTGCCAGGGATGCATGACCCTCTCAGCAATCACAGTTCCAGACAGTTCCCACCCTCACTGAGCTCACAGTCAAATGGAGAACACAGCAGCAGCCAAGAGCCCAAGTTTTGCGAGCTTATAAATTGAAGGAGAGTTGTACTGCTTGACGTGAGAAAGAGCTGATCACGAAATGGGGCTGGGTCAGGGATGTCTCCTGAGGACCCCACAGTGTTGTTACTTTAGCTGATTTATTTATTTTCGATGTGTTTTGCCTGCATGTTTGTATGTGCATGCCTGGTGCCCACAAAGGAAAGAGGGTGTTGGATCTGCTACAACTGGAGTTATAGATGGTTATGAGCTAGCTGCCATGTGGTTGCTGGGAAATGAATTCAAATCCTCTGCATGAGAAGTGTTCTTAACCATTGAGCCAACACCCCAGCCTGATTCAACTTCATTTATTTATTGTATGGATCCCTGCCTGGCATTTTCTTTCCAATATATTGATAGCTTATCT
This sequence comes from Ondatra zibethicus, assembly GCA_004026605.1. Lineage (NCBI taxonomy): Eukaryota > Metazoa > Chordata > Mammalia > Rodentia > Cricetidae > Ondatra > Ondatra zibethicus. The sequence continues at coordinate 57,175 of PVIU01001301.1, read as the reverse complement.
TTTCACTCTAACAGTAGGCACTGCCTGTATCCACCTGAGAGCCGTGCCCGGAAGAAGGAGTTTGGGGAGTGCCTGCTGAATGGATGCTATGGAAGAAGGAGTTTGGGGAGTGCCTGCTGAATGGATGCTATGGAAGCTGTAACAGTCGCAGGTGGGAGAAAGAGCTGTGGCCTGAAAAGAGTGAGCCACACAGTGGGGATTTTGTTTCTATCCACAGAGAACAGAGGAGTACTGGTGTTAGAGGCCACTTTAAACTTTCCAGGTTTGGCCTGGCACACTGGGTAAAGCCGGCTGCTTCAGTACGCGAGGCCCTCCATGGTTTGTCCCTGCTATGTCTCTCAGCTACTCTCATGATACCTTACCTACCTTGTGCCTCGGGCTTTTGCAACACTGCCATGTTTGCAGTTTCCAGAATGTTCTTCCTGTATGTAAACAAAACTTCTCATCACTGGTCTTCACACCAATGTTCCTTCCGCCTTAGAAGCTGCCCTTACCTGTGCATCCCTAGAAAAACACAGCTACCCAACCTCAAGTATACTGCCTATTTCTCTGAGCTTCCCTGGCCTGCCAGGTGGAAATGACCACACTGATGGCTTCCTTTTTACACCTCAGGCACTTCCTGGCTTTTCCGTGTGCCAGCACACTTTACTGTCTTATTGGACATCCCCTGGAAAGGAGGGAACAATCTTTTTACCTCTAGCAAAAGTAACCAACAGCTATCGAAGGAGAGGTATCTAACAGCAGCTAACAGTCTAAGTACCCCCCTACTTAAGACACCCCGACTTCTAGTCCTAGCCAAGTCACAGGCCAGGGAAAGGCAGGAGACCAATGCTTTCCCTACCCCGATCATTTTAGCCTGTACTGGGCAGAACAAATGAAGTTCTGTGTGAGAACCAGCACAGTCATATTTTCCTGCCTCTCAAAGGCATCAAAAGGAAACTCTTAAAGACCAAGTGTTCACTGAGTGCTTACAAAGGGTCTCCTGGAAGCAACCTGACTCTACTTAAGCCAGAGTCGAAGAGATGATTAGAAACTCATAGGCAATTTTTCCTCTCATGGGAAAACATGTCAGTCTTGGGATTGCAGAACTGTCTATAACTCTATGTTCAAATTTAACTAGGTGCTTACTTACATATACTATTTTGTTATTAGGTTAGTCAGTCACTCAACGGCAAGTGAAAAATCATTGAGAGAATCCAGGCTCAGTAAATTTAGTTCCATACTCATTGGCAATTCTATGAGCATTTTAATAACTGAGAGTCTGGCCTTAAGATATGTTTATGTTTTTAAGGCCAGAAGTTGTACTTAATCCCATTATTTTAAATTAGTAGACATAAATAGCATTAGGTGAGGAACTTTCCCATCTTAACTACCATGAGCTGTTTAAGGAATCTGTACACAGCACTTCTTAATCTTTTTATTCTGTTCACCCAAGGGCAACACATACTTTGATAAAAGCACTAAGAGAACAACCATAATTTTACTCAGCAAATAAAAATGTTAAGACATTAGACACTGGTCAATGGTACTTTTTTTTTTCTTACCTGCTAAAAGATATGTATCTTCTCTACTAAGCAAATCTCAGCCATGATAAAAGATAAAACTGTCTGTTTTCTTAGCACTTCAACAGTTTACATGGTATATTTTAAGGCATAAATACACTCTAAGCTATAAGCAGCTGGAAATTTTATTAACTACCCAAATTTCTCTTTTGTTCCACTCTATCTCCACATTCCATCACTCAAATCCTTGGACTTTTTTTTTTTTTGTTCTCTGTGATCAGAGCTTCCGGGAGAAATCTGGCATAGGATCTGAAGGAAATGCCACAATGAAATTTTCCTTAAGATTAATCACACAGGTAAGTAATTTCCCCTTCTTGCCAAACAATATTTTCTAAAACTTCTTGGAAAATTGGTAAGACAGGATTGAGTGGTCACAAAAATGTGAATCTTAAAGACTGTCTTAAATCATTCATACATTGTAAACGTTGAACAGCTTGCCCAGCCCAGCCTGGACAGCCTGGGCCTCCAGTACAAGCCAGGAGCAACACAGACACGTCTCAAGGTAACCTGAGTGAGAGATTCCACTGGCTATCCTCCTGCCTCCAACACCCCAATTCCTATTCCTATCTACATCTAGGGCTCAGTATGGCGGTAAGAATAACTCTGAGACTCCATTTTGACAGTATAAATATACAGTGAGGCATCAAGGGCTTTGTTTGGTTTTGTTTTTTATGTATTGAAACCTTAAAAGCTGTGTGCCACTAAAGGAGTGTGAGGCAGTGATAAGGGAGCACAGGCTCCCAGGCATCGGCCACACAGCTTGCTTTTCCATCAGCAACATCAGTCATCAGTAAACCAAGAGTCAACCCAATAGAGAAAACAGGGAGGGGGTCTGTGGTTGGGAGCAGAGAACCACTGGCTAATGGGATTGAGAACAAGCTGACAGGAAAGGCAAAACACAACCAAAGGTCAGGAAAAGAAAGAAAGATATTCACAAAGAACCTCAGCTTGACCTCGGCTATGAGGGGGTGACAGAAAGATACACAGGAAGGAAACGAGCTACCCAAGGCAGATTTTATCACACACACAGTCAAAAGCCAGGAATTCTAACTCCAAAAGTCATGTGGCTACCATTTGCCATCACATTTCAACCAAATGTCTACCTAAAAAAACAAAACAAAAAACCCTAAACTGTGTGTGCACGTGTATGTATGTGTGTAAAAATGTGCATCTCTGTGTGTGCATATGTGTGTGTTTGTTTGTGCACAGATGCCTGCAGAGGCAAGAAGAAGGTATTGGATCCCCTGGACCTTCAGTTATAGAAGGTTGTGAGCTAGTCAACTGGGCGCTAAGAAATGACCTCAGGTCCTCAGGAAGAGCAGCAAGCGCTCTTAGCTTTTAACCACTGAGCCGTCCCTCTACCCAGCCCCCATATCTACTTTTTCATCAACCTTTCCAAAAGTATATACATAATTCAATAATAGCTATTCCCTCAGTCACATATGAATAACAAGCATACAATGTGCACATACTTGAAATAAATATACATATTATAGTTTGCAAGTACAATTGGACATCTCTAATCCAAAAATCCAAAAGCTGAAACTTTTTGAGTGCTAACAATGAAAATTCCACACCCACCTGAATAAAAATATAAAAATTTCAAAAAAATTGTCTGCAATTACCTTCAGATTAATATAGAAGATGCATATGAAACATTAATGATTTTCATGTTTGATTTGTGCCCCTCCCCAAGAGATTATAATATATATATGTATATGCAAACACACACATACACAAACATAACAAAACCTGAAAAGACTTCTATAATCTCATGTATTTCAAACGGTGAGAAACCGTCCCCTGGTAAACTGAGGAAAAGTGCATTGTGTCTTTCAATTCTCTAAGACTCTAAGTGGGGACAACTGGAAGACAGACGATTCTGGAAACATGGAGGCTGGAAACTGGAAAGCCTTTCTTTTAATAAAGCACTAACAGCTGACACTGAGTGCACTGGGCTGGCTTGGACATTCATTGTTCTAAGTCTTATTGATCACTCAGGATGGACACATGACTCTGCCTGCTGGGTGACTCCACCTCAGGCACTCAGCAGCAGTGCTGTAAGCTATCCTGGGAGCAGCGAGACTTGCCAAAGAGAACAGCCTGATTCTAAGGCGGTGGCTAGAGTGACACCAGCTAAGAGGGTGAAGCCGTGAGGTGGGTCCACAGGCTCTAGTGCTAGGTTGGCCATTTTCAAATGTGAGATCAACAACATCACCAAGCTTCATTTCGTTTTTCTAAAACACAGAAGTAAAGCCACCTCACAGACCCTTCACAAGAAGCAAATAAAGTAACAACCAGTTGATGTGGCTGCAAAGTACTTGAAAAACCTATCTACGAACATCATGTTCAAATCATCTTCTCTGCGTCTGTTGGCAGGACGTCACCTGGAATGATCTGACGATGAATGCTAGTGCCAAACTTATTCCACTTAGATCGATCATTCTAGACAGGAGAATCAAATGTAATTTAGGGGCCATTTAGGCTATATAAATTCAGAAAAACAGGCTGCATTTTAAAAAAAACTTTCTTTTTGATGTTCAGCCATGTTCATCATTTTCCTTATATCTAGAATTTGTATTTAGTTGGAGACTCTCCAACTATATTCAATGATCCTCTGTGCAAACCTGATGTGGTGCAGTAGTTTATCTGAATAAGCTACAAGCTGGGACCTCCAGAGACTGAATGACTGCAAGTTCAAGTCAATATACTTCTCACTGATTTGTCCTGCACATATTATGTTAAACAAACGTTCTCCCTGGCATTCACTAACAGAAGTCTTCATCTAGAATACAACACTAAACTTTATGACTGCTTTTGTTCAACATGGAAGATAAAAGACGATTGCTATTGCTTTGGGCTGACTGCACAGTCAAAACAAAAGAGACATCAGAGAAAAGGGAAAATGCAAAGAGGCATTAGATATTAATCTCATATTCACCAAGAAAAAATCTTTGCTTGATTCTCCTTTCAGAGTTTAAAAGGCTATGAATTTTCTTTGACTTTAGCCACCCTATAATTCAGAGCTCTTTATCCAAAGCCCTTCCTTTTTACCTCATTTCAGCCATGAAAGTGGCTCAAGTATTGTTAATATCAAACAAAAAACATGTTTCTTCTTGACCCTATTTATTCACACCTCTTGATCTCTTTCATTTCCTTCATAAAAATTGCCCACATCCATAGGCACACTAGATGCCAAAGATGACTCTTCTTATCACACTTACCTTTCTAATTACAACCTACCACTCAGATCTGAGACTATTTATGTTTTATGTCTTTCTTATAATTTTCTCTAAAATAAAGTCTCTGAGAACATCAATGGTTCTTTTAAAAGACAAGTCCAAGTTATGAATTCACTCATCATTTATTTGATCTTTCAAAAGAGGCATTTCTTTGAAATCCTGTGAACATAGACTCAAATACAATCTAATTTGTATATGCTTAGAAAATTATTTGACAGACAGCAAGTGCTAAATAAATATCTGTAATTATTATTATACTTTTTCCCCTATTCATCTCCTTATATGTCTCCAAAATGGCACACTAGTGGCCTCCTCTGCTATCAGCAGAGTGAGAGATGGATGAAATATGCAAGTCACAACCATTCAGTTCAAGGAAGTTATCAGCACTCTAAAAAAGATAATGCAAGCAGCACCACAAGGACCTAGTAACCACAGTTAGAAAGGGATGTGCTGCAGCTACTGCCACCCGGATGGAGAGAACACCCAGGTTCTCCCACAAGGAGAACTCTGACCAACAGGCTTACGGCTGAGTATGAAGAAAAGAGTTTGAATCTTCATGGTTGAGCACCTAGAGAGCCTCGGGAAACAATGTGCCACAGTAATCAAAAGATAATCTACCAAGAATATTGTAAACAGAGACATAACATAATACACTATCAGAACTTTACAATTCACTGATAGATGATGGGGGAAGAGCCACTAGCCAATCACATCAAGTTGGGGTGTGGCTACTGAACCCCAGGTAGAAAATCGAGAGAACTCAGGTACGCGCTCTCTCCATGCGGTGTCCGCCAGAGGGATCGGATCGCGACTTTGGTAGAGTGAGTTCCCCTTTTTCCTTTCATTAAAAATACCTGTTTCTATTGAGCTAGCTTGGT
>PVIU01001301.1:0-51393 GCA_004026605.1 Ondatra zibethicus | reverse complement strand
TAGGCAAAGATGTGTTACATTTGTTTATGCTGCGGAATTATTACTTTAACTCTGTAAAGGTGTGTTACTTTTGTTTATGCTGCACTTAACAATGTAAGGCTATGTGTTTAATTATGTAAAGATGTGTTGCATCTGTTTCACCTTGCCTGTCTAAGGCACCTGACTGGTCCAATAAAGACCTGAATGGCCAATAGCTAGGCAGAGAAAGGATAGGTGGAGCTAGCAGGCAGAAAGAATAAATAGAAAAAGAAATCTAGGCTTACACAGAAGAATGAAGAAGAATGAAAGAAGAGAGAAGAAAGGAAACACCCAGGGCCAGCAGCCAGGCAGCTGTCAGACAGCCAGCAAGCAAGAAAGAAAAGGTAAAAAAAAAAAAAACCCCGAGACAAAATGAAGATAAAGTGAAACAGGTAAATTTAAATTAAAAGAGCTAACCAGAAACATGCCTAAGCTAGATCGAGCATTTAAAACTAAAATTAGAAAATCAAAACAAAATGAAAACACACACACACACAAAAAAAAAAAACAAACCACAAATTGCACCAGGCTTTTTCTTTTAGGCCATCAACCAGTTTCCAAATCACGACACAGAATCTTCTTATTAACTGAATGCTCAACTTAGATTTCCACCTACATGTTAAATAGGAATCTCTTATTTTAGTCTCTTATTTAACAAAAACCAACAAATCTTTGAATACAACAAACCATTTTTAGGAAACTAACAAACAAGGCAGTGTGCAAGATTTAACTGCAAGAGTTTTAGCTCATTAGAAGGATGGCGGCGCAGGCCTTTGATTCCAGCACTCTGTGGGCAGAGGGAGGCAGGTCTCTGGGAGATGGAGGATAGCCTGATCCACAGTTAGTGCCAGCACAGTTAGGGGTGCACATGAGACCTTGCTTCAAAATGGTGTGTGTGAAACACTTTAGGTCAGCATTTGAGTCTCTAAAACACCAAATGAAGAGACCTTGGTTAAATAAAGCAAACCCACATGCAGCAGTCATTCTCCACCGTGTACTGATGTGCAAGAATGTGCATGGTATATTCTTAGAAAGGGTTTGTTCATAGGAAAAATACATATGGACCATATGCTCTATATTAAAAATTGTTATTTTTGCTTACATTTTGTCACTGATTCCCAAAGAAACATTCATAAAAAATTTTTAACTATTACCTTAAAAAAATAAAGCAACAGCAAAACAAAATGTTTTATATATACAAGAGGAAATCTTGCCCTCTACTCCAAAGGGCTGTTCAGCACTCCATGAACATAGATTATCTTAAGATACTAATTCCAAAGTTAAAGTTTTAACTGCTTTGGCTGGTGGCCTTCCCTAACAGCCATTCTGCTTCTAGAAACCTGTCATTTAAAGACAACGAGAACCATGTGCAGAGTGACATAAGACGCAAACGGGACTGATGGGTTGTAGAAGCTGAGGCAGAGGCAGAGAGTGGAATACCATGTCATCACTCAATTTACTACAGTAAACATATACAGAAATAAACTCACAGACATACACATTTATCGACACAAGCGCTCCTAAAAAGCCATGTATGGCAGGCTGCCCTTATCTGCAGAGAATACATTCTGAGACACTTACTGGATGTTTAAGAATTTGATAGCCCCCTATATACATGGTATTTATCCCCACACATACATACTTGTGATAAAGATTAATTTACAAACTAGGTACAGAAAAAGAGTAGCATCAGTAATATTAAAACAACATGTGATAAGCTATGTCAAATTTATGAATTATTTATGTATGGAATTTTCCAGTTAATACTCTCCAAGCAGTTGATTATGGGAGAACTCCAGGAGACTGTTGTACACACAGAATGAGTAAAATAATCCCAATTACAGTTTATTGCAATAAATACTGAAGATAATTCTAATTTTTCTGACAACTTTTTAAAATTCTTAATTCATTCTACTTGAATTTATTTGGCTATGTTTGTCCTCTCTCATGATCTCATCAGTCAAAGGCATCCACAGCACTCTGTCTTTCAGTGGTTAAATTGAAAACACGTACGGACTGCTTTCATCCTTTGAAGGCATGCCCACTTTAAAGCCACGCCTGGGTCTTGAGTGGCGTGTGTCTACACATTACAGAACGCTCTAGAGCTTTGCTCATGTCAGTGTCCATGGTTCTCGCACACATCTCCTAAGTACCTCTTACTGCCTTGTCACTCAGAAACTGAATCTCATTTTCTCTCCTTAAAACAAATGGAAGAATTGCTTTTCGAAGCTTTACTTTTTTCTTCTTTCACAAAGAGATCACAGAAGTTGGATGCAAAGAAGAAACAGGGCTAAATGAATAACAGCTCAAATAAAGCACATAAAAATTTAAAATATATATAAGATGTTATTTGAATAGTTTTATAAATATGGATAGATTTTTCCCCTCCCCTAGACCCCATGAGTAGCTGACACACTCTTTAATGTGAACACTACCATTCAAAAAAATATATATCTTTACCTAACTATTATTCCAAAGCCCAGTTCAGGGGCCAGAACGATGGTTCAGCATTTAAGAGCACTAGCTGCAGAAGAGCCAGTTTTGGTTCCCAGCACCCACCTGGTGCTCACAACCCTATAACTCCAGTTCCAGGAAATCTGATGCCCTCTTCTCATCTCCACAGGCACTAGGCATGCACATAGTGCACAGACACATAAAAACAATACTACAATACTTCGTTTAGTGCTGCCTACTGTGCTTGTTCTGTTCTGCTCACACGATTTAAGACTGCTGGTAAAATGGCCCCGTACTCCTTTGTTTCTTAACTTTCTGAGACTGCCTAATAATAATGAAACTAAGACACCAACACTACAGCTTGGGGCGCTGGTAAAACCCTAATAACACTAGAACGCACTCTGCTGAGGATCACCACAAGGCTTTAAGTACAACACCTCCAAACACAACTAGATGCCAGCGAGACGGACGGCGGCTCACAACAGATACAGGAAACCCATCTGCTGCCTGCGCTCACTGAGCACACACCACTCACAGCACTGAAGAGGGCTGGCAAGGCCCAGCGACACATGGGGAAGAATGTGACAAAATGTCCCAGGAATGAGGGGAGCGACATGAGGGATGCAGGGCTGGAAAACCAACTGAGAAGGAAAATCACCACAGGGGCAGACACTGCAATTGCTTGCTACCAAAAGAATCCCATCATGAAATCTGTGCCTTTCCTCAATGTTCTTAAAAATCTTACAGAACCTAATCCACCCCTTGTAGCAAATACACAGGTATGGACCTGGAAAACTCAATCCTGTAAAGGCCCAGTTCCTAACAGTTTCTGCCTAAATAAATGAACACCATCCCCCTCTTCCCCTACAGATACTTCCTTGCGACTGCTAAAAGGATTGTTTTCCTTGTGTGTGTGTATGTTTTTCTGCACATGCACGTGTGTGTGTGCATGTGCGTGCACATTCATGGTACTCAGAGGCCAACCTCAGGTGTTGTTCACTGGCCCGTAACTTGCTACATGAATTAGGCTGGCCAGCCACCTAGGTCCAACAGTCTGTTTCCATTTTCCAAGCAGTGGGGTTACAAGCCTGCCATCACACTTGGCTCTTTTCACATGTTCAGGGACTCAAACACAGGTCCTCTTGCAAGTACTTTACTAACTGAACTATCTCCCCCACTCCTAAGAGACATGTATTCATAAAAAAATAAATATTGAGCTAACATTTTTGGAGGGCAAGAGGTAGGAAATATGGGTGGGAATGTAGCTCTCCCAGTCAAAGTAACATTTTTAAAAATTACATTTTAATTATGTGTGTGTGAGTATCCCTCAGTGGCTGTGTGGAGGTCAGAGAGCAACGTGCAGTAGTCCGTTCTCTCCTTCATCATGTATGTCTTGGCGATGGAACTCAGGTCATCAGGACTGGTGGCTAGCACCCTTATCCACTGAGCCAGAATCTCACTGACTCACAACTTTTATATTTTATAATATTCTGAAATTTACAAATATTCTGATACTTTTTAGTTGTTTTTATTATTCTCAACTCTCACAAATTTATATTAAACATTTTCTTTGAATTTATACAAGTTAAACAGAAGACAATAATTAGTCTTAAGGATATGTGCAGCACCTAGTTTAAAAAGGGAAGCTAGAAACTGACAGGCGCCCCTGGCTTATCCTTTTAACCTAGATCTGCTAATACACATAGGTAATGATTACAAATGGAGAGACAGACTCCAAGTGGAGCCACTGCACGGAAAGTATCATAAATGGCTAAAGAGCCTCGGCCTCACTACATTTTTGTTGTTCTTTTTTTTTTTTTTGAAAACTACTTCAGCCTCCCTAATGCTGACCTTGCTATAAAATTGATTTGACATTAAAAATAACAAGCCAGCTGAGCAGTGGTGGTACACACCTTTAGTCCTAGCAGTCAGGAGAAAGAGGCAGATGGATCTCTGTAAGTTTGAGGCCAGCCTGACCTACAGAGCTAGTTCCAGGACAGCTAGGGCTGTTACACAGAGAAACCCTGTCGCTGAACAAACAAACAAATGAAAAACAGGCCAATGTATGTGGCATATGCCTTTAGTACAAGCACTCAGGAAGCAGAGGCAAACAGATCTCTGTGAGGTCTACACAGTGAGTTCCAGGCTAGCAGACTGTCTCAAAAGCAACAATAATAAGAAAACCTATTTGAAACGCATACCATCCTCCCAACAGTGGACAAAACATTATGGGAGCACACAATTTTAAGCATTATCAAATTACACTCCCACAAACTAGCTTCTTCTATGTGGTGTACTGTGAGCATCCAAGCTGGCTCCTATTTGAAAACTGTGCCAACTTCTCCTGGGTGTTCTGGGGATGAGACAGTTTTCCTTAAGTTTTAGCCAAGGCTTTTTCACTGTAGTATCTTATGAAAAACCACAACATCAGGGCACACCACAGTGGCCAGGCAAAGGAAAAAACTATTGCAGAGGATCATCTGGGTACTTAAAATAGCAAAAAGAAAAACGACCCATTAGAAACACTTAGCAATTAATTATATGATCTAATCTGGCTGTACATACCAAGAAAACAGTAGTGCTGAACTACTGTGTGTGTGTGTGTGTGTGTGTGTGTGTGTGTGTGTGTGTGTGTGTGTGTTTGTGTTTAAAACTGGGTATGTTCCTTTAAAATACTCTGGGGCTAGAGAGATGGTCCAGAAGTTAAGAGTGCATGCTGTTAGTCCAAGAGACCCAAATTCAGTTCCTAGCACCCAAGTTAGGTGGATTACAACCACCTGTAACTCTAGCTCCTCAAACTGTGATGCTGCTGCCTTCCCTACACACTTGCACTCACATGCACAGAGACACGTGCAGACATACACACCTACATGTAATTTAAACTAACAAACATTAAAATACTGCATTTTGCATAGTGTTGGTTTAAAATGCAGAAACTGTGAACGGTGGCATATTGCTGTAGTACTAGCACTTGAGAAGCAGTGGTACAGTGTGTTTAAATCCCCCATTCGGTGACATATCCAAGCCATGCTAAAACACAAACAAACAAATAAAATTAAAAGTAAAATACAAAGAAATAAAACTACATCAACAGCATATAACTGCAAAGAACTCAAGGAAATGTTTCTGAAATGAAGAGAACACAAAGTTCTGGCAGTTTTCAATGCTTTTTAGCCCAAAGAATCCTGGCTACTTCAAGTACACACCCTGCCTCACTCTGAAAATCATTTGCCTCAAAAATCAAACCAAACTAAAGCAGAGTCCTCCACAGGCCACCTCTGTAGGTTCAGGGTGCTTCTGCCGCAGGGCACAGGATCTGGAGAGTTCTTCAAACACAAAGGCACAACCCAGCCAGCAAGTGACAACAGCATCACCTGCTCAGAGAACTGACCTGATTGATGGAGTTGGCAGCACAGGATGCAAGGCCCGTTCCAAGGGAAGTAAGCAGGAAGCAGGGCCAGTCAAAAGGGCCTGGAGCCAGCGCAAAGCCTGCTGAAGTGGTGCTCACGACGAGAGCTGCAACACAGCAACGGAAATGCTGGTCAGAAGCGGGATTTTCAGGCACAGGTACAGGAAAAGTCTCCCACTTGTAGCAGATGATGATCCTACAGACTCCAGGTGGAATGATGTTCTTACATCTAAAAAACCCACATTCTGGGCCAGCAAAATGGCTTCATGGGAAAAAGTTCCTGCCACCAAGCCTGATGAATTCAAACCTAGAACCCACATGGTAGGAGAGAACCTCCTATAAGTTGTCCTCTTGACAGCCAAATACACAACATGGCACATATACAAACACACAAATGTGCACATGCATGCACGCACACACGCTAAAATGTAGTAATTTTTAAAAATCTGCATTTTTCTGATTTTAAAAATGATATCTATAGATTATATAAAAATATTTTCTTTTAAATCCATTAGACTCAGAGGAAGGAAAATAAAACAGGTCTTCCAAATTCATCATTCACTTATTCATTCAACAAATATTTATGAACTACCAATTTGTGAGCAATATTATGCCAATGCTAACAACTATAAAAGATAAAGCTGTGCTCAGTGTTCTGACTACAGCTAGAGATGCAGGGAACCTGTTAGTAACTGAACCACACAGCAGCAAACAGTGAGGGCTTGAACTCTGCAGAGAACTCCAGATAATAGTAATGGAGGCCTTGCCTCCAACAGAGGAAGTTCTGGGGGCCAGAATGGAATAGAACAGCAGGTTTTCAACCCGTGGGTCATGACCCCTTTGGGGAGGGGGGGTGTCAAACAGTCCTTTCATATGGGTTGTCCTAAGACTATCAGAAAACAAAGATATTTACAGTACGATTAATAACAGTAATAAAATTAGTTATGAAGTAGCAATAAAATAATTTTATGGTTAGGGTCGCAGCAATAAGAAGGTTGAGAACCACTGGAATACAGGAAGATGGTAGGATCATAGCCAGCAAGAGGGTGCAAAACAAAGCCATGTAACTCATGCTAGCATGAGGCTGCTGCCCTGGGGAGCCTTGGTGTTTCCTCCTTTGGGTTTACAGAAGCTGATGGGGCCAAAAAGAGCCTATGAGCGCCATGGAGGTGAGTAGTAAGAATTCCCCAGAAAGCCCTTCAGCATTTATGAGATAATCAGGAAAGCTTCAAGACAGCACTGTGCTAACCTTTGAGGGGGAATGCAGAAGGGGAGAGTGTGATGGGTGTGCAACACAACAGGGAGATGGGAATGTCGTGTGTTCTACATGGACAATGTGGCTCAAACCAGCACACTTTTCAACTCCGAGCGGCTTTGCACACTGGGAAACATAGACAATGTCTGAAGACATTGTTTGTGTGTCTGTACGTGCCGGTGCATACAAGCACTGAAGGTCAGAAGACAATTTCATGTGTTGCTGTAGTGTAGGTGTGGCCAACGTATTTTTTAGAGGCAGTATCTAACCATACCCTGAGATTTGATAAATAGGCTAAGCTGCTGGCTTGAGAGCCCCAGGGATCCTCCTGTCTCTGCCATACCAGAACTCAGATTATAAATGTTCACCATGCCAAGTCAGGGGTTTTTTTTTGTTTGTTTTTTTGTTTTTTGTTTTTTTGGGGTAGATTCTGAGAATAAAACTTGAGTCCTCATGATTGCTGAATGAGCCCTGGAGCTCATTTTGGTTGCTGTAACTGGGAGGAAGAAATGCCGCTGTTTCTGGAGGGCAGATGCCATTGTTCTTCTGTTTATCTTTCCTGTGGGCACAGGAAAGCCCACTAGGAACTTTCTGATCTACTCTAACCCTGTGATCTAGTGCAATCTAGAGAGCACTACAGGGGCTCCCTCCCTAACGGCTCTCCAGATTCCACTATGTTTCTCTCTGGAATGAACTGGGAACAGATCACAGCACCCCGCTGCAAACCAAGTGCTTGGAACTGTACCTGTGATAACTTCTGGCTGCACCAAGTGCACCCATCTCTCTCCAGCTACCACACTACTGCCCAGTCACGTGGTTTCCAGCTGTTCTTTGACCACTTGAAATCATGTGATTCAGGGTCCTAGTATGCTGCTTCCTTGAGCTAGCTCCTTCTCTTTCTTTGGGTTCCATCTAAGATATCCTTCTTAGGGAGAATATCCCGGGTCATCTAATCAAAAGTTGGCCAGCTCAGTAACTCCCTCCCTGACAGACATCACCTTTTCATGTTCTGCTGGCACTCACTACACATGGTATCCTTACAAAAAGGAGAGCCCCATGAAGGCAGAGTCCTGTGGGAATAGTTTCCGGCTGTCTTCAGGGTTACTGCCATGGCAGGAATAGAGCAGGGTTTACTGAAGGCAGAGGAGGAAAGGTGATGGCTGCCAGATTGGACTGGATGTATATGGTAGCCAGCTGAGTCCCTGGGAGTCCATGCAGGAAGGTGATCCACAGGTAAAGTTCAACCTAAGAGCAATGTCCCAGGCCATGCAGGGACAGAGAAACGATCCCATTAAACCCCTGTGGATGAGTATATTCCCAATGAGCAACTGCTTCTAAGGGACATTTGGCTTGAAGGACTGTCAGAAGGTGGTGTGTGGGTGAGGTGCAATAAGAAAACAAGGAAAAGGATGGCAAGGGTTACATTTAACAGTTCAGTTAGCTAGCAAACCACAGTGATCTTCCTGCCTCTTCTGCCTCTTCCTCCGCAGCGGTAGGACTGCAGGCATTCACCTTCACAACAGCTTTTACACGGCTGCCGGGGATTTGAACTCAGGCCCTCCTGTGCTTGTGCAGCAACTAATGCTGCCTGAGCCATACCCTCAGCCTGGTTTCTAGAAGTTCTATTTTATTATTATTATTATTATTATTTAGTGGCTGTGTTCCATGTCCTTTGAAAGGTGAAATAAGGGTGTGTGCTAAGATGACTGTCAACAACAGCCAGCTTTCTGGGCCTAGAACAAGTACCCGAGAAAGGTTTATTTACACTCACAATTGGGGAGATTTTACTCCATGATCAGTTTCCCACTACTCGGGGCTTGAGATTGCAACTCATGGCCAGAATACAAGGAAGAGAGATGAAGGAGCTGCGTTCCCACAAGTCATGTCATCATCCCCCTATGTCGCTCCACCCCCCCACCCCACCCCACCCCCGCCCCGCCCCTCACCCCTGTTACCACCTAGATCCTGCCTCTTAAGGCTCCGCTACCTACTACCTACGACAGCACTACTGGGAGGGAAGACTGGCAATGCATGGCTTCTGAAGGGCACTGAGAATCCAGACTACAGCACCCTCTGAATAAGAGTCTAGCAGCATGGGTGCAAATGCAGTGAGCACTTGCAGCTCCATAGGAGCTCCCCCAAGAGCAGAGGAGACAGGCAAAGGACTGAGCAGCAAAGGGGCAAGGGCAGGGCCGAGGGTGCATGGCTAAGATACTAGAGGACAAGCAGGTTGGGAATGAAGAGAAAAGGAAGCTGCTCAGACATCAGAGGCACAATGCAACCCACCTGTCCCCCATATACGGCACTACAAGTCACAACAGGTGCGCATGAGGTGGTGGCAGCAGCTAGCACCTGGAACAGTACAGCAGGCACAGCACTCAAAAAACACATATTTCAAAGGAAAGATTTTGGAAGAAGTTTTTTAGCTCTGATTCTGTGATGACTCATGTTCCAAAGGCAATTACATGGTAATTCCAGATCTTGAAAGCAGTAGTTGTAGAGACATGTCACTCTTGCGCTAAGAAGAAAGAATCAGCCTCTAGTCCTGAGCACATTCAGGGCCTTCAAGAAGGCTGATATTTCCAGGTAAGAACAAGGCTCCCACAGGCTCCTCCAACAGTAGTCCCTAGAGGAAGCACTTCACTTCTTCAGTTGCCACACCAGGAACTGCAAAGCTTCAGGGAACATGGGCTTTTGTGAGAGTCACCTAGCTTTGCACAAGTTGACAGACCTCTAGTAGGTCAGGTGGCTCCTTGCATATTGCACAACCAAAGGGACATCAAGAACCAAGACAACCCTGAGAATCCAGGCCAGTGCTCAGTTACAGAGGACTTGGGAGAAGAGAGACTGACGGACCATAAGGTTTCCCCTCTTACAGTCAAACCTAGTAGACTGCTTTCATCCAGAGTAAGTCAGTCAAAACAACTGGTGACTCTACTTTAAGGCTTAAACCTTAAACCAAAAATAAACTACTCACAAACAAGAGCAGCTAAATGAAAATCCATTAGAATATTATCAGCATACAACTAGTAAACCCTAGATACACCAAAACAAGAACAAGTTTAGAAATCTGCAAATGCATAGCTCAACTTTTTATATTGTGCAAGGCAGCACAAGACTGGAACCCCAGCATTTGGTAGGCTGAGGCAGGAGAATCAAAAGTTAGTTGGTAAGTAGCCTGGACTAAAGGAAGACCCTGTCTCAGAATGAATCAACAGCAGAAGTCAGCTACCCTCACAGTAGCTGACACCGTGCTATAATCAACCAAATGTCAAAAGCAAAACCGCCTGAAGACTGCCTAAGCCGAAAAGGGTACACAATTAAAAGAAAACTTAGGAGGGCGGTGGTGGAACACGCCTTTAATCCCAGCACCCAGCACTCAGGAGGCAGAGACAGACAGATCTTTGAGTTCAAGGCAAGCGTGGTCTATAGATTGAGTTCAAGGATAGTCAGAGCTACACAGAAAAACCCTGTCTTGAAAAAAACCATGAAAAAAAAAGAAAAAGAAAACTTAATCACAGGAAGAAGTATCATAGTCTTTTTCATTCATCCCACTATTTGACTGGGTGGAAACCACAGGAAGAAATTTCAGATTTCTGACCCACAGGTCTAGCCAACAGCTGAGAGACATAGAAAACGGTTTGCAAAAGACCAACAAAGAAAATGGAAAAGAGTTTAGAAGGAAGTAACAGTGATAAATTTACATAATGGGCTTAAGTTTAGAAAGCACAAATTATAAGTGGTAACACAAAAAAATGACAGCAATCCCTCATTATTGTGGTAGAATTTGGGATTTTTAAGACTTTTCTAGAAAGGATCACAAGCCAACAAAGAATGCATTTACCGACTAAGTCAAAGCAATTAATTGAAGGAAAAAGGAAGAGAGAGTTGATGAATTGTACAAGCAACACTGAGCAGAGCAATGTCCTCATACAACGCAGCTGCAATTAAACTTCACATTGATTTCCTGGGATTCATTACATGGAATCATTTTGCAACACCAGGATCTCATTAAGAGCAAATGTAATATATTCTTTCATTAATAACTCTTGAAATTATATTTTATTTGGTAATCTCATATTCTGTCCCTTCACAAATAAACATAAAATCAATGCTGCCAACCAAGCATGGCCCATTCAGTCCAGGCCGAGGTGCAGCACTGCAAGCTGGTGCCTGAGAAAGCACAAGAGTAATAACCCCATTCCTTAAAGCTTGACCCAGTCTTGCTCCGGAGTGGGTGCTCAGCCAGAGAACTCCATGCTTCCCCTTTAAGAGTGAGCAGCAGCTCCACTCAGCTGCCACCCGGAATACAAGGCACCACTGAGTCCCAACATGAGTCAGTCCGTTCTGAACCGCCCACCAGACTAGCCTAAATGTGGTGTGGGCATCCTATTTCCAGGTCCTTCACTCACAGGTTCACATGTCTGCTTGCCTCCTCCAGGGGGAAGTTTCAATTTCTGTTCCTATGATTAAAATATTTTGTTAGAATCACAGCACAGACTGGCCCGAGGAAACAAACACCTTGCTCCAACTTGCCATTGAGAGCCACCTGCTGAAGATTCTAGGTAACTTCTAGGAACTAAAAAGAGTGGCAGAGCAACCAGAAAGCATGCTGGGTCCTTGGGTCACAGGTTGAAGGACATGAGTTCTATTGACAACCACTGCACTTGGACCCTGAACTCCAAATGAAGATGAAGATGAAGGTCCCGACCAATAGACACCTTCAGCCCAGGGGAGGCCAAGCAGAGAATCTATACCAGGTCAACAACCCCCTTTAGAAAAGTGGTGGAAACAGTAAGTAACTGTCTCAAGCTGCTAAATTTGTGGCAAGGTTGGTGCTTAGCAGACTAGCACAGTAGCAGCAGAGAAGACGGAAACTTACTCAGGGACCATTTACAGACCACTGCAGCATGCAGGTGGGAGACTCAAAAGTCTGCGCTAGCTGACAGCCATGTAAGCAGATCTCAGGGCTTCATTACTGAAGAAAGTATGAGCAGTTAGACTGCAGCAGAGAAACAAAACTCCCAAGCTCAAAGAATGACAAATATTAAGAAGGAAAATTGTGAACTGTTAAAAGGCAGTCAAATAGTCTAACCTCTCTTGGGAGAAATGCTAATCCCAGCCTGAGACCGACCCCTCATGACTCTGAGAGCTATCCAGCAGTGACCTCACATACTCAGTCCAAAGTGACATCCCTGACACACCTACCTAGCGATGCAGTTCCTGTCTCTGCAACAATACTGGGTAGCTTCTACCTTCTTGGTACAAAGCTCCAGTTATGCACAAGCCACCATGCCCAGTCTCTCCTCCTCTCCGAGAAGTATCCAGGGTAACCAAGCACGCTTGGATTCTGGACTCCTGTTACTGTTGATGCTGAGGACACTTGGTGGAGGCACAAAGGGTTTTCACTCCATCAAAAGCACTCAACACAATGATGGTGACTATCAAGGGCTTAATTAAGTGGTGCTTTGGTAACTAGTAAAATGAGCTCCCTAGAATTCCAGAGCAGCACTCCTCGGGCCACTCAGCTTGGGCTTCCCATAACAAAGCATCTTGCAAAGGGACTGATAGAAGCACACAAGCCAAACTCTGCTTAGGGGGCAGGAGTAAACAAACAGCGTAGACAACTTAGAGTGCCAAAGTCAAAGTGTCTTCATGTGTATTCAAAGCAACAAAACCACTGTGTTTCAACAGTGGCTTGTAGCCACCCCAGAGACAAGGTAAGAAATAAGACTTCTGCTTATATTTGATTCTCATTTTCTCTCTGTCTCTCTCTCTCCTGGGAACAGAACCCAGGGCCTCACACGCTAACTAAGCACAATGCCAATTCTTTCTTTTATAACTGGCATTTTGCACACCTTAAAGTGAATCTATTGGTATAAGAGTACATGAATTTCACTTAGAAATAACTATGTCTTCTGTGACATTTGTATATAATAAATTATGCATATAGTCCCATACAGTGATACTTTCCACACAAGGAAGGCCATTAACAAAGTTGGAGAAGCCTGCTCTGCACAGGCAGCAAAGGAAACACAGGGAGAGCGAGCGGTTGGTTTTGTAAACAGGGAGCTGTGCGAGTACCCAGGGGCTCAACAGAAATAATATGGTAGTGTATTTAGTTCTCTGCTTTATGGGAAATTCTCCAGTAAGTGCTCCAAAGATTCATTTTCACAAAGATGAAAAGCTCACAAAATGAAGGGAAGACACCCACACACTTGCCTAGCAGATTACAAAATCATAAGCAGGCAGGCAAGCTTTAAAACCCCATCCCCTCTATACGGTTCACAAGGAATTCCACAGATGTGAGGAGTTTTAAAGGGTCACAGAGGAGAAACCCACCCTCATACTGGAAGTACATGTTAGGCGTCCCATGCACACAGCTGGGAAAGAGGTGGTTATATCTGTCACCGTAACCCAGCACTTTCAAGACATCCAAGACAGCATCCCTAAATCCATCCTCACAGTCTATTTTCTAGAGGAGCTATGTAACTCCTGGGAAGGTATGCAAAAGTCTTCCTTAGAAACTCAAATTTCATCAAAATGTTTAGAGGCTTTCTATTCCAAAACTCACTGGTCTCTGAACACGTGCATAACCAATGCATGTCCTTTCCTTTCTCAGATTGTCAACTGGACCACAAGGCTAACAGTCCACCCTGGTCATTTACATACGGATTTCCCATACGCTCTGCTTCTTAATGCCCATTTATTTTTTAAGATTCACTCCCAAAAGAATTATTTGAAAAGCAAAATGGTGATGAACCAATCTGGACAACTGCTACCTCGTAGCAGTTTGACACACTACCTCGTAGGAAGATTAAAGCCATTAGCTAGATGACACTGAAATTTTCTATAGACTGCAACTTGCAAATAGATCTAACACTTTTCATTGTCACTGATGGCAGACACCGTGCAACATCATAAGCCAAACCCCACAAACCTAAACTGTGTTCTCAGAATGAGTTTGCAGGTGTGCCCCTGGGCAATGGTATAATTGCTTAGATCTGAAAGTTTACTATGATATATCTTAATCCAGGCGCAGGAGGTAGTCTCTCCTGGTTTGCTAATGAGACTACACCTTTTACTAAGTAGCTGTTCTTGCGATAGCCATGATGGTCTTTGTTCCTACTAATGCCCTGGCTCCAGCTGGTTGAATTTCTAATTTAAGGGAAGTTTTCAGGCTTCCCCAACTGGCAGCCTTCTTTGACTTCCTAGTACAGTCTTCTCATCAGCATCCATATCAAAGGGGAACAGTTCTTACGGGTACTGTTAAATCTTGGTAAAAAGTCAACTGATGAGGGAAAGGGTATCAACCAGAAGTAATTGATTACCTATAATCACTTTGGGTGAAAAGATAAAATGTTTCATAGAGATTTAAAATACCAGCTGCAGAACTCACTAGGTCTCCCCCTCC
The DNA here is from genome assembly GCA_004026605.1 of Ondatra zibethicus. Taxonomy (NCBI): domain Eukaryota; kingdom Metazoa; phylum Chordata; class Mammalia; order Rodentia; family Cricetidae; genus Ondatra; species Ondatra zibethicus. Next base: position 36,843 of record PVIU01001301.1, on the reverse strand, counting down.
TTCTTTCCTCCTTCTCCCCTTTTCTATATACTTAATGACTAAGTCTGGTCTGAAAGACCTAGGACCAAATTAAACCTCTTACCTTCAAATGTACTAAGTAACACTGCTGCCAGAATGCAATGTTTCAGGATGGTTACCAAGGCAATTCACCAAGGAGCATTTGGCTTGCATTTAGAGTTAGCATTCAGCAAAGGGCAATCAAGTGCCTCTCAGCCCTCATGAAAATATAAATAAGAGCTGTTTACACTAAGCTAATGCCACCAGTAAGTGAGACCACCCCCATAATTCTTTCAATTACCGTCTCTCTTTGAACCTGAGACCTTTCCTGCTTTGAAACCCCATTTGTAGTTTTTTTCCTTTTCAATAAAGAACTATTTCTTCTCAATATATTTTCTATACTCAATAACTTTACAACTTTGTTCTTTTCTTTTGAGATATAATGGTTAGATACCTAACAACCTTTCCATAAAATGACCCTCCAATGCCAAAGCTCAGGCATGAAGGTTAAACTTCTGAGAAGTGGAGGCAGTCCCCAAAAAGAGTTTGACAGGAAGGAAGTGTTAGCCAGGCAGATTCCATTAAAACAGTGACACTTCTCTAAGTTTTTTACCCAAACTGTTCGGGTGACCACCTACAGTCAAGCATTGAAAATGACATCTTTGTTTTGTCCGACAGTACTCAGTATTTTCCTTCATCTGCATACAGGCAGGAAGGTGGGGTGTGTGTCCTGGAGACAGAAGGAAGGGCTGGGTCAAGAGCTCTAGGGTGAGAGACTAGGCCAGCCTCTCTCCACCCAGAAATGAAGTCTCTCAGAAGGTAAATATGGACCAAACTACATGTCTGTCTTTATGAAGTCAGTAGACAGACAACAGACTTCTCTTTGTATTCCTGACATCCAAGTTTATTACTCCTCCATATTTGTGGCTTAAAAAAGACATTTGTAAAATTTCAACTACAGTAGAGTTTAGAAAGGTTTCCAAAACAACAGATGAACAAAATCTTTCTTCAGCAGTTACAACCTTGGAGCATTCTTTTGATAGTTCTGTTAGCGTTTCATTCCTTAATCTTAACAAAATTCTTTTTTATTATTGTTGTTTATGTGTGCATGTGTACATGTGTGCATGATGTATATACATGTGTTATAAAGTGCTATATACATATACGTGTGTGTGTGTGTTATAGAAGAAGAGTAATAGGGAGAACAGCCTTGTAGAGTTGGTTCTCTCATTCCACCTTTATGTGGATTCTAGGATTCAAACTTAAATTATCAAGCTTGCAAAAAAGAGCTTTTACCTACTGAACCATCTTATTGCATCCCTTAATCTTAATAAATGGGAAGCTACAATGTTTTGCTTTGAACTGAAAGCTAAGCCCTCAATAATACTCCCAAAGGGTAATTAGGCACCCAGCCAAGTCTAGCATGCTGACTGAGAAGTAATCACTTGGTGTACCTCCAAAGAGCTTCAGACAGCCTGCTCCTAGACGGTGACCTGTTTGGAGCTGTAGATTCCAATAGAATAATGGAATCTACAGTATCTAGATAATGGAATCTAAGGTATCTAGAGTAATGGGTGGGGGCTAGGTAAACAGGCATAGGGATCGGAAAATAATGGCATGTGGGAATTCTCCTATTGGACAGGAACTACTCCCTTATGTTGTGTGGGATGAGAAAGAAGACAGGTTTCTGCGAGTTAAGAGGGATCTGGGGAGAGGGGGCTCAGCACTCTCCTCTCTAAGCATGCCATGGGAACCATCTATATCAGGGTCATCACTTGAAATTCAGATTCCCAGGCTACAGCTCAGGCCACGAGAGAAGGAATTTTGGGAGGACATGCTCAGAAACGTACATGAAAGCAAGACCCCAAGGATCTCAAAGGTGTAGGAAGCCAGAGAAATACTGGAGAGTTTATTAGACTGGGATTTTGATGCCGCCCTTTTAAAATGATGGACATCGAAATTCAGCCATATTTTAGCCTCCCTTGGGGCTGGCTACATGCTACACAAACCTGGCACAAAACACAGCGGAGGCTCCTCTTGGGAGCTTCCCCTCCCCTCTTGTAAGGTGGTTCCTGACCTTCTACCTTTGCCCATGTTCATGTTGTTGCCTAGAGGAAGAGGAGAGCATAGAAGACATTCTGTGGTCTTAGGGTCATACATCATGAACCAGTGAGAGAAAGAAAGAGACACAAGGCATCATGGTAGTATCCTGAAAGACTAACTCAGGACTCCTTGTCACGAGCGCTGAAGCTGCAGCTCTTCAGAATTCCCATCCAGGCAGCCAAGCCCATCCTTAGTTCTTATTTCTCTCTCTCTCCTTGAAAATTGCCAATATTGTTGGAAAGGGATTTTCATCCTCAGGAGAAATTTATTTTTACCTTTTTTTAGTATTAACTACAGCATTTTCCACTTAACAACCAGTTCAATCAACATGAAATTGAATTTAAGACAAGTAAATCCCAAATTAATAATGATATGAGGAGAAAACAGACCAAATTAGCTAAATGTACTTTCATCCACCATAGAAATTTCGTCTGATGGATGGAGATAGAGACAGAGACCCACATTCACATCAGAGCAATGGACTGAGCTCCCAAGGTCCAGAAGAAGAGCAGAAGGTGGGAGAAGATGAGCAAGGAAGTTAGGTCCATGAGGGGCTGGACCACCCACTGAGACAGTGTGCCTGATCTAATGGGAGCTCACCAAATCCAGCTGGACTGGGACTGAACGAGCATATGATCAAACCGGACTGTGGCTGCCAATGGGGGCAGACTGAGAAGCCATCAACAATGACACTAGGACCTATCTCTTCTGCATGTTTTATCTTTTGGGAACCTAGTCTATTTGGACGCACACCTTCCTAGGCCAGGATGGAGGGGGGAGGGCCTTGGACTTCCCACAGGGCAGGGCACCATGCCCTCTTTTAAGGAAGCAGGGGGAGGGAGGAGGGGACTGGGAGAAGGGGAGGAAATGTAAATTTCTTTTTGAATGGAAAAAAATAAAATAATATGGAAAAAAAAACAAAACTGGTTAAGGGCTGGAGAGATGACTCAGTGGTTAAGAGCACTGGCTGCTCTTCCAGAAGACTCAGTCAATTCCTAACACCCATATGGCAGCCCACAACTATCTGTAACTCCAGTTCCAGGGGATCTGACACCCTCACTCAGACATATACACAGGCAAAAGACCAATGCACATAAGTCATTCAAAATAAGGTATTTTTAAAGCCAGTGGTGATGGTGCATGCCTTTAATCCCAGCACTCAGGCATAATGGTATATTATTTGTGTTTTAATAAATAAAGCTTGCCTGAAGACCAGAGGGCAAGGCAGTCATACTAGTCAGCCATACAGGTCACGGAGCGGTGACACACACCTTTAATACCAGGACTTGGAAGACAGAGGCAGGAGGATCTCTGTGAGATTAAGGCCACCCTGGGTTACACAAAACTGAATCTGTCTAAAAGAGAAACTGTAGCGCCTACACTACGGGACAGTATGCGAGCCAAGAACTAAGCTGGAGACTTAAAACCACACGCACACAGACAGACGGGGACACGGGTCATCCTTGATACACGAATGCCAACTTTATTGTGCTTAGGGGCAGCTTATATAGGGCTCTGGCCATGCCCCAGCTCTTGGGATCTTCCAGCTGCAGGCCTCACTGGAACTCAGAGCAGCTGTAGGCTGCTCAGAGCAGAGGAAAACAAGTTGTTTACAGGAAACTCAGAGTCTGGTGGTCTGCAGTTCCCAACAAGAAACAGCTCACACAAAGGTGCGATCCTAGCACTAAGGAGGTGGAGACAGGAGCGATATGGTTGGGTGGAAAGAAGAATATAAAGGGGAAGAGACAAAAACTCAGTGTTGTGTGGAGTTTGAGTACTCATGGAGATAGGATCTCAGTCCTTTGGTCTGAAGATCTGGTAAAGATAAAAGGTCTCTCTAGTGGCTGGCTGCTTTGTTTTTCTGATCTTCAGGTTGAACCCCAAAATCTGTCTCTGGGTTTCTAATATTCATGCTGGGGTAGAGGCAGACAGATCTCTAAATTTGAGGTCAGCCTGGCTACATATTTGTAACACAAAGAAACCCTATCATGAACAAACAAAACTCCATAAAACAAAAAGAAACTGATTAGTTTTTGTCAGGTTGGCCTGTACACAAGTCTTTGGGGACACTATCTTGATTGATGTGGAAGAGCCCAACCCACTGTAGGCCATGCTGCCTAGTCCTAGAATGTATTAAAAAGGAAGCTAAGTAAGCCAGGGAGAGCAAGCAGTAAGCAGTGTTCCCCCACAGTCTCTGCTTCATTTTCTGCCCTTAGGCTCCTGCCCTGACTTCCCTCCAGGATGGACTATAGCTGTGAGATAAAATAAAGCCTTTCCCCTGCAGGTTGCATTTGGTCATGTCATGTGTTTATGAGTAATACAAGGCCATTATTAGAACAATACAAAGTCAAGCTAGGACAGGAATAGGGTGTTGCTGTGACAGACCTGAGAGGACTATGGGAGCGTTTGGACTTTGGCCTGGAAAAGCCACTGAGTTCTCAGACCTTAGTGAGCTGTGCTGTACGAACTTCCAAGACACTGCTGAGAGAAATGCAGATGGTTGAGGCCTGGCTTGTGAAGTTTCAGAGGAAAGCTGAGAATCCCTGAAAGACTTCCCAGGACCATTTGGGAGGTATTTTGTATGAAGAATCTGTGGTTTATGGTCAGGTGTGACTAAAGAGTCAGCTCTGATCAACAGGAGATGAGCATCACTGAAGCAAACCTTTCTTTACTGGTCAGCTGGGACTGAAGATGCTGGTCAACTGGGGCTGAAGAATCAGCTGGGATTAACAACAGACCAGCATCACTCAGGTGAAAACTTCAAAGGCAGAGCTGTGGTCCAGAAGGGGCAAAGGTTGCATCACCAAGGTGTCAGACAAACTTGGTAAAGTGTGATTCTTCCACATCTTACTAGTTTGGGCAGCACGAGATCGAGAGGACTTTAGGGTCTTAGAGAGGAGATGAGGCTTGGCACCATGAGGCAGGGTCAGAGTCACTAAACAGAGGCAGAAGAGGCTATTGGTGAAGTTGTAGCCTTAGCATCTATGGAGACCCCAGGATACTGGAGATGCCAGGGCTTGGGGATGACCACCAAGGACGTTGGCAGGTGTGCAATGGAGCTGGCCAGAGCTTACAAGGTTAAGTTGCTTGTACTTCAGATGGCAGAACTAGGGAGGGGGGTCTGCCCAAGTGCTTTGGGACACAGAACACTGTGAGTGAACCTCAGACATCAAACACTGAGCTACTTACACTGCTGGACTTTGGTATGATATGATTGTAACTGTGCACTGGTTCTTCCCTACTGGAGTAAGAAGCATGTAACTTACTTTTTGATTTTACAGGAGCCCACAGTTGAGAGATTTTGAACTTTCCAAGAGATGTTAGATATTTTAAAGAACCTGAACTACTTTTAAAGTGCATAAATTTTTTGGAGTGTGGGACTTTTAAAGTTATACTATGTTTCACAGAGTGCTATTACCACATTTTGAGGGACAAACAAGAATGGAAAGGTTATAGTTTAAACAGCATTGTATTTGTGTGTCAAGTGGAAAGAGGTAACCTCAGTTGAGAAATGTCTCCAACAAATGACATGTAGGCAAGCCTACGGGCATTTCCTTGATTACTGATTCAAGTGGGAATGCCAAGCCAGATGTGGATGGTGCTATCCCTACCTCAGCAGATGGTCCCAAGCTGTATAAAAAAGCAAGCTGAGCAAGCCACGGGAAGCAAGGCAATAAGCAGTGTTCCTCCATGGCCTCTGCTTTAGTTCTTGCCCTGAGCTCCCTGCATGATGAACTTCAACTGTGAGATGAAATAAACCCCTTTTCCCCCAAAGTTGGTTATGGTCATGGTGTTTATAATAGCAATACAAAGCCAAACTAGGACAGAAACAAACTGAATAAAAACAAAAATTGATAAAAAAACCTGTATCTTCAATAAACGGTAGAGAGAGGAAACTAAATGTCTCAGGAAGTGTATTTTAAATATAGGTTATAAGAAGCTTAAGGCAGTTACTGAGAGATGGGTAACTACTAATTATTTGAAAAATGATGCACGTGTCTTGCTGGTGATAGGACCTGGGGCCATGCACATGAGAAGCAAGTACCTACAACTGAGATGCACCCCATTCTCTATTTTAATTGTTTAAATAGGAAAAATCTAAGTGAACAGTCATAGTAAAGAGATGGATAGGCTATCCAGACACTACCCTTTATTCCTTCTTGTTGAGGAACAAAGGAGGCCATGGTGGATGACGGTTAAGGCAGGCAGACTTCATGAGAAGTCCCCTTGCCACCACAGTCCATAAGAGTCTAGAGGCAGCTGCATCACAACTAGAAGGGCTGACCAGGTCACTCTAAAGAGAGCAGGACAGGGCCTTTCCTCAACACAGTTCTCTCTGTGACAAAGCAAGCAAGGCTTCTGAGTGTCATTATCCAGTACAGCAGGTCACCCACGTCTACCACACCTTGGCACAGAGGTGCAATCCTCCAACTCCAACTCAGCAGGCAGCTGCATCAGAGAAATGGCTGAAGATAGACACCCATATTACCTGAGTAAAGAGAGATGACGCCAAAAACTAAGGCCAAGACAAATGACACTGGCACTGTGGTTTCAGAAATACTAAGAAAATATCCTTTTGAGAAATGGTCCCCTTTTCAGATGCTGTTTCCTCATTTGCCTCCAGGTCATCTCAGGAATGTTAACTCAAGGATGTGAACTGTGATCATTAACTTCTCTAACTTACTACATTAGAGAAATCCAACACTACAAATAAACTGTTAAATGACGAGGGAAAAATCCACCATGTTTGTGTTCAGCCACAGTATATACATATGCTATGTATATACTAAGCACGTAGCATACACATACTTATGAAATACATACTTATTAATAGGACTCATGAGAGCAGGAGTGTGTTCACCATAGCTCACTGTGTCCCCAACATGCAGAAAAATAAATATAGCAGTGCTCAGTGACTATGGACTGACTAGAGGATGTTACCTCTAGCAGAGAAGCACAAGAGCGGGTCTTGCCACAGCAGGATCATAGATGTTATGGAGGAATGACACGAAATTGTCAGTGTACACAACACCCCAGAGGGCCTTCTCAAAAAGGTGAGAAACAGCAGACAGGAAAGCTACTGGACTGTGCTCACAACGAGGAAATGCCCCAGAAAGTGAAATAACTCACATAGGAGAAAAAGAAAAAAGGAGATAATTTGATCATTATTTAATTCAAGAAATAACCAACAGAAAAATATTTTAAAATACCCCACTCCAAATCAATTTAGTACCAAATATTTTGACCTATTTAAAGAAAATCAGGAAATTTAAAAAGAATAAAAAAGATTCAGAAAAATGAAGATAATGCAATATGGTAAAGATCTCAACACAGGCCTGTTATGGACTAATCTTTCTGTACACTGTGAAGATGTGTCTTTACCAAGGCACCTCCTGATTGGTTTACTATAGAGCTGAATGGCGAATAGCTAGGTAGAGAGAGGTTAGGCAGGACTTCCGGGACCAGAGAAAAGGAGAGGTAGTGAATCTAGGTGGGAGACAGACACCAGAGGACACTGAGAGGAAAGAGGAGGTGCAAGATAGAAGTAAAAAGAAAGGAAGCAAAATGTAGATTAATATAAATGGATTACTTTAGGTTATAAAAGCTAGTGGGACAAGCCTAAGCTATAGGCCGACCTTTCATAATTAATAAGTCTCTATATTGTTTTTTGTGAGTTGGAGGTCCAAAGAAAAACCTGTCTACACATACCTAAATTAAACTGTGAACATACTGAAATTCTAATTAAGATACTAGCAGGATTTTGGGGTGGAAATAGGGAAGGATAGGAAACAGGAAGGTTTCCACAGATAAAATTCTTAAATCTGTGAATGTGATGCTGTAACATGGGGTAACAACAGCAAACCTGGTTATGAGCCCATCACATACCACTAACCAAAATGCATGCCCTGAATATAAAAAGTTTAGTACCAAATATAAAGTTATAAAAATATAAAACTGACAAGGAGGTAAATATTTCTATAACCTTCATTTGGAAAAGCTTAGTTATGGTACAAAGCTAGAACCTCAAAAATTAATAGATCTGGTTACCACAGATTAACTTTTATACATCAACATATTGACAAATGAAAAGAAGCAAATGACAGACACATACACACACATACATGCACGTCCACACACACAAACCATGATTACTATAATATGTAAAGAATCCTTGAAAACAGCTGGACAAACAGAATAGAAGGCATGTTGTGATCAGTGAAAATACAAATCACCAATGAACATGAGCAATATCAGGAGTTTTAAATATAAAACAAGTTTATATACCAACTTCTACATATTTTTGCACATTATTTATAAAATTATAGCATTAGCCAGCAATAACTGCTGAAGATATGGTAGGCTGGCCACTCGGGCCACAGCATCACCTGGTAAATGTTTCTTCAGAGAAATCCACCAATCAAAAGCTCTGAAAGTATGTTTTATCCCAAAAGATACTTGCATGTATCTGCGCTGGAGAATCATCACAGATAAAAGACAAAGATGCACCTTACAGCACTGTCTAGCATACTGATAATGAAATGAAAACCACCAAGAGAGAAGGGAGGTAGACAAGCTGTGGCACAGCTGTGCAGTGGCATGCTATCTGCTGGCTCACTCCAGAATGGGTTGGGGAGGAGCAAGAGAGGCCAACAGATGGGTGAATATATCCAGAGTACACGATATGCATGGGAAATGCCAAGACAAAGTGCATTAGTTTCAATAATTGATATATGACAATAAAAACATGAAAAGGGTTTATTTCTAGGAATCTAACTTTTAGAAATAAATGCAGACAAAGATGTGTGAACATAATATTAAAAATAATCATGTCCTGCACATATATTAGCATAGTATAATAGTAATTAACTTTCCTTGAACATTAACTAGGTGTGGTGGTAGATTGTTCATCAAAATTATTTCTTATAAATTTTATAATAAACCTCTAAGATGGACTTGTTCCCATTTTATAGCTAAAACCAAGCCTTTAAGACATCAAAAAAAGTGTCAATAATTATTTGGCCACTATATTACAAATGAGGGATTCCAGCTTGGCCAGTCTAACTCTATAGCCTGAACTGTTAATTTTAGTCAGAGTGTGCACAGGTAAGGGCTAAAAACTGTACACAGACTTGCTAGATGACTCAGAAGGCGTGCTTTACCTATTATTTTCTCTCTTTTAAAATGATTCATTTCATTTTTTTGTGTGTGCATCTCTCTGTCTGGCTGTGTGAGTGTGAATGTATGCCACTTGCACGCTGGTTCCAACGGAGGTCAGAAGAGGACATTAGACTCCTAGAACTGGAGTTCCAGGCAGTTGTAAGCTTTGCAGTGCGGGCTTTAGGATTTGGTCACAAGTCTTCTGGAACAACAGAAATACTCTGAACCACAAAGTCATCTGATCAGCCCTCTTATTTTATATTTTTGTCTTAAGAAAACAAAAACAGCTGGGTGGTGGTGGCGCATGCCTTTAATCCCAGCACTTGGGAGGCAGAGGTAGGCGGATCTCTGTGAGTTCGAGACCAGCCTGGTCGGAAACCCTGTCTCAAAAAAACCAAAAAAAAAAAAAAAAAAAAGAAAGAAAACGAAAACAAAACACAACCCAAGTCACCAAAATCAGAGTAAGTCTCATGCAAAAAGCTGAGTATGATATTAAATTCTACAAGCTTATTTACCAAAATCTATAAAAGGACAGTTATTTTGACATAGTAAAATGAGTATTTCAATCTTCTTTTTTAAAACCTATTTATATTTTCTTAAAATACTTAATAGTTACATAATTTAAAATACTACAGAAATATTTGGGAAGTATTATTAGGCATTCTTAAAAATGTAAACCTCAAGGGATCCCTCTAACTCTGCAAGTAGGAAGGTATTACTGTGGGAGCATAGGTTGTTTGCACAGCTAACGCCAGAGACCACAGAAAGCCACACAAAGCAATCTAAAATGAACCAGCTCTAGAAACAGCTTCATCTATTGGTTCCAATAAACAATCTATTTAGTGTGCTGGCCTTGGGAAATGTAACTTTTCAGCACAGATGTTGGTCAGGAGAAGTCCTGCTTTTCATTGACCTACATTCAATCTAAACTCATTGAATCACTGCAGCCTCTTATGATCCTAATCCAAATAAAATTTCCTCACCCTGGTGTGGTGCTTGCAACAAGCTGCAACAACATTACTGTAAACAGCTCAGCTGGCAGGGGCTCAGGAAGGCCTATTCCTCCTTTATAAACTCAGTTTTACTTTTATTCGCGCACGCACACACACATACACACATGCTTGTCTGCACGTCTTCAAATGACATTCACACCAGCAAAGGTTTGGCCCATGCCCTGGAAGAAGTGCTGAGGATTCATGCTGCAGCTAACCTGCCCTCCTACAAAGGAAATCACAGTCTGATCAGTATATGGCCCTTCCTTGGCATATTACAGCTACACACAGAGGAAGCACAGAAAGACTCATTCTATAATGTGACTGCAGGCTCTCAAAACTTCCTGCCTCAGCTGCCATTAGCTAGAAATGAGTTGTTTAAGATGTTAAAAGTCCAAGAGAAATCAATTTACATATATCAGGGATCTCCTTAAAGAAATATTCCTGCTGACTCCAGACTGTATGAATTCAAGTAATAAACTAAAGAGGAAAGCACAGGGTCAGTCAGATGAGAGGGCTAAGGGTCACTAAAGGGTGCTACTTCTTTAAATGAAATAAGCAGAAGGAAATGGCTTTAATTCAATTAGTCACATGGGATAAATAAAATCATATGAAGGAAATTTACAACCCCAGGTCTCTTCCATCTGTGGCTGTAGGTGAGGAGGTAGCCCCCTTTCCTTGGAACATCTTGTTTTTGCATGCCTCTCTTGTGTGGTCCAGGTTCTGCCCAGCTGCCTTTCCTGTGCCAGCTGTCCCACCTGCCAGCTCTAGCTCCCAAATAAGCAAGTTCTCCCCAGCACCAGTCAGACCAGAATGTCTGGGACCAAGTCTGATGCCTGGGTTCTGCCTCCATCAGGTTTCTGAGGTAAGTACTGATCACTCGGTGTTGCATATAAAACATTTATATCTCTGGGTCATGTCTTGGACCCAGGGAATCTGAGTCCCCAGCAAAGGAATTAGCATTTTAACCAGCATGCCATCAGTACTCCTTCCCCTTTGACACTCAGAAGCCAGTGCATCCATGCATACTAAAGAATAATTAAGATATTAAATCATTACTCCTAGCTTAAGATTCCAGACTCAGGTTTTACATATTAAATTCTGCTGTATCTGGAATGCCAACTCAGATATACAACCACATAAACCACATAAAAGGAAAAAACAGTACAACAGCCAGAATAAAGAAAGTTGTAGCAAACCAATCCTGACCTTAAATTAGTCACCCTTTGTTACTAATGAAATACTCATCGGATAAACTTTAAAAAACTAAGTAGATTACTCAAAGCAGCTCCTGTAAGCATTTCGAAGAAATGCTGCTTGCCATCTCCTGACTTTCCAGGTAGTGGGCACTGCCTTCCTGTACCTTTCCAACCAGCTTCTGAGAGGTCCTCCTGCATCTGCTGCGTGGTCTGAGTCCTTCCTGTGGGGAGGAGTCTGCACCTCTGCCTGTGACAGAGCCCTGACTTGTTTCCCCTGCCTTGACCATATGCTTCCTTGCAGGATTATTACGGGCCTTTCGTAAGAACTAGAAGGAATGACCTTAAGGAATTCTGCCCTGTGCCCTCTGCTCTGCTCGCTCTTCCTACCACCCTCAAAACCCATTCTTCTCTGTGACCACACTGCTAACTCCATCTGAAGACCCCTAGTTCTTCCAGGATAGAATTCCATCAGCCCCTGTCCTTTGAAGAGCCTTGCTCAATGAATTTGCCAAAATCAAACTCATCTTTCCCCCATTGTTTTTTTTCTTTTTTTAGGACAGGGTTTCACTGCATAGCCCTGGCTGACCTTGAACTCAAGAGATCAGCCTGCCTGAGCCTCCCAATTACTGAGATTAAAGGAGCATCTGGGTGCTAATAAAACCTTATTAAAGGATATAGGAGACCATGGCTAATAGGCCTGTGAGCCATGTCACCTTACTCCATTTCTAGTGAAACAGATATTAGATGACACCAAATCCTTACAGACTGAACAAACACACAGGCATATCACAAGAGCCTTGAACGAGGACCTTATGACATATGGCAGTCAGCCCTTCCTAACCATGAGTAAGACAGGACCCATCTGAACTCACCAAAAGGAAAAGGTAAGTGGGGCAGAGTAAAAGAAAACAACAAACCATCACACACACTAACCAAAAGCACGTAACAGCCGCTTTCAGTGCGCATGGCTGGAGGGAAGATGACGGTTTTTGCAGTGACTACTGGGACGGGAAGTCACAGTGACAGAGTCCTCGGCACGGCACTTCTGCTCAGTTTCTGGGGCTCCTTTAGCTCAGTTTTGTGGCCAAGCAGGCAGGGCAGTGTTCATAATGGCAGTAATGGTTCCGGAGGCAGAGGCAGCTTGATTACATCCTAGGCTAGTCAGCAAGCAGAGGGGACTCCAGCTAGAACGGGCCAGGCTGTACCTAACAGAGCCCACCCACAGCAACCCCTTCCTTCAGCGAAGCCCACCTCTCAAAGGCCCCATAACCTCCCAAGTAGTGCCACTGGCTGGAGACAAAGGATTGAAATAAATGAGCTTATGGGAATCATTTCACATCTAAACCATAACATTCCTTGCTCCACATTCTAAGCCATCTCATAATACAAAATGTACCCAGTCCAACTTCAATAGTTCAAAGTTGGGAGTGGGAAGCTCACTGTAGCACAGTCCACAGCAGCTGGGTTACATCAGTCTAGGTATCCCTCAGTGGAATAGCAGATAGAGAACATGCTAAGGATACACACAGTGCAGTCTTATTCAGCGATAAAGAAGCATGAAATCTTGTTGTCTGTAGGAAAATGGATGGAACCAGAGATTGTGTTAACTGAAGTAAGCCAGACTAAGAAAGACAAACGTCATGTGTTTTCTCTCATGAGATCTAGATACAAAATATATGTGAGCATAAAAGCGGAACTATTGGGGGAAAGAAGAGGAAACGGTGGGAGAGTGCAGGTGAGGGCAACAGGTGTGTGAACATGGTTTGAGTTCACAAACCCACTATCTGTGCAGCTAGTGTGCTGCAAAGGAGTGCTTTCAGCTGAAGACGCACAACTCAGCACTGTCTGAAGCTTGCTTTTGACTTAGCCTTCAGATTTAGTGGCAGCTAAGACACTTAAAACAGAAAGAAATCACAAAGTAACCATCTCACTCTGAGAAACCTTCTAGAACTTATTACTGCCATGGCTTAACAGTGCGACTCTACAACAGAGTACATGCCCATGTGACAACACTAATCCTCCCAGCACCTCCATACTTGACCTCCAAGTCATACATCAATTTTCCGAATGTGCCAGGATGCAGCAGGGTTCTTGGCTGTTGTTCAGGCTTCTGCTGCTGCTTCTCATTCCCCTCATCTCCCTGCCCAGTAAACCCTCACTCACCTATACAATCTGCATGGGCAGAAAAAATTACCCCGGAAACACAACACTTAAATATTTACTCATAACTATTTTCAGCCTCACCTGTCAGCACCTCCCATTTGTAACGAATATTGCTGGGTGCTTTAATACATTATACAATTACAATTCTGAAATGATGTATTTATTTTATTTCCTCCCTTACAGATGTATAAATTATCTCAAAAAGGTAAAGAAAAACCACCTAAAATCTCACCAGGAGTAAATGTCCAGCTAGGATCTCAAGACTGAAACCCCATGCAGGTTTCCTGGACAGGCCTGAAAGATCTGGCTAGAAACGGTAACATGGAATAGGTAAGCCGAGATGAGTTGGAGCAAAGGGTAATATGTAGACACAAAGGCCTCTTGTGTAGGCTAGAAAGCAAAGACTGGAAGTGGTCTCAGGAAAGCAGCTGGCAGTTCTGAGAGGCATGAGCGGCAGGTAGGGTGGAGGAAGACAAAGGGACAATTAGGGGGAAAAAACAGGACTGGAGAGATGGTGCGGGAGAATTGTCTGTATTCTGTCATTCATGTTTCAAATAAATGCTGATTGGCCAGTCAGGAAGTATAGGTGGGACAACCAGACAGGAAGTAAAGGTGGGGCCAGAAGAACAGGAGAATTTGGGAAAAAGGAAGCTCTTTCCCCAGTCCTGCCCAGACCACAGAAGAAGCAGGATGTTACCTGCCCCACTGAAAAAGGTACTGAGCCATGTGGCTAACATAGATAAGAATAATGGGTTAATGTAAATTATAAGAGCTAATAAGAAGTCTGAGCTAATGGGCCAATCAGTTTATAACCTAATAATCTCTGGGTGATTTTCTTTGGGACTTGCCGGCTGTGGGAACTGGGCAGGACAGAAACCCCAACAAGCTGGCTCTCATGTTACAGAATGGCGGGCAGTGGTGGCGCACGCCTTTAATCCCAGCACTTGGGAGGCAGGCGGATCTCTGTGAGTTCAAGGCCAACCTGGTCTACAAGAGCTAGTTCCAGGACAGCCAGGGCTACACAGAGAAACCCTGTCTCAAAAAACTAAAAAACATAGCAAGCATAAGGAAATAGGCAGGATAAACGTCTACTTTAATTCACATGAGGTCACTTTTGGCATAAAGGTTACAATGTAAGACAATCCCCATTTCTGTAGATGAGAACTCAAAATATCCAAGTAGGAATCCTAATTAGAGGAAAGAAAAATGTTGAATTTCAAAGTTTGAAGGAGGTAATAAATACAGCTCAGTAGAAATAAAAAACAGTCCCAGAAAACCAGGTACCTGTGAGTTTGATCTTGGACAGTCGAGCCAAAATGCCGGGCAGATCGTCAGCATGAAGCTTCATTTCTTTCCACTGCTTTTCTTCCTTTGTCTCTTTGGCTGTGTCGAGAGAATGCTCCACTATGGAGGCAGCCTCCAGCTCCATCAGCTCCTCATTTGGCTTCTGGGACAAAGGCAGGCTGGAGGCTGACAGAGATGGCAGCTCATCCACTTCTGCTCTAGCTTGCCCTGAAGACATGTGTTCAAGGAATGGAGAAGTTGCTGGCTCTGGCTTTGGTTTGACTCGCTGGCTAAGGCCCCTGTGCAGCTGTGTGACATACTAGACAGACAGACAAACAGCATGCGTTACTAAAAACGATGCTGTCCCTTGACAGCTTTCACTGCTTGGAAGAGCTTACCATGCAACTTTACATTGTTAGCATGGCACGCAATACAGTGTGCGTGACACAGACATCAGCACTAAAAGACACAGAGCTAAAATTAATGCTTTGGCTATGGTTTTAAATTTGTGGTTTAGAAAAATCTAGGAATCTAAGTTGCTGGCAAAGAAGATCCATCTGTTACCAACTGGCCTTCCTGAAGGCTGGCCTTTCTAATCTAAATACAACGAAACTGTCTACAGATAACCAAGGTCAGCTACTGACCACCTGGCTCTTAAGCAAACAGTCTTGAGCGGAGTTCACTGGAAGGCTAGCAAGGGCCACTCGAGCTGAACTCATGTGGGAGTGTGGGAAGAGGAAAGAACACCAGTTTTAGAGTCAGCCCCTATCACTGATGGGCAAAAACTGATAATTACTAAAAATATTGTGAGGACCCTTATTTTTTATATTAATATATATTTCAGTTAATCTTCACAACAGTGTTTAAAGATAGGCCATTACTTATAACTCTTTTATTTATAGATGAGAACACCAAACTTCTAAAATTTGACAAAACCAATATATTGGATTTTAGTAACATTTTGTATTAATTAAATTTTCAGTTAAAGTGGGTGTTTTAAATGAAAGAGTGAGATGTTTCTAAACAGAACATTAGATTATGACTTGCTATTCTTTCATAGAAGCACTACGAATTTCCAGCTATCTTACTATTCTATGACCCTTTCCTAGAAGATTGAGTCATCATGTTGCCACAATCTCTACATAGATATAGGCCTGTAAGAACCAGATACTCAGTGCCACTGTAAAAGCACTGGCAAATTAAAAAAAAAAAAAAGAAAAGAAACTTTACTTAGTCCACCCAGTAGTGTGTGTGTGTGTGTGTGTTTGCACGCGCGCGTATGTGTGTGCGCGCATATGTGTGTGTGTATTCACATGTAGTGAGGTACAAACACAAGTCAAGGGTCAACCTTCAGTGACTCTCCTCAGGAGTCAGACCTCTTTTTTTTTTTCCTTAAAGATTTATTGATTTATTGTGTATACAATGTTCTATATGCATGCACTCCTACAGGTCAGAAGAGCGCACCAGATCTCATTATCGATGGTTCTAAGCCACCATGGAGTTGCTAGGAATTGAACTCAGGACCTCTGGAAAAACAACCAGTGCTCTTAACCTCTGAGGCATCTCTCCAGACTAATACACCTTGTTTCCTGACACAGTCTCTTGCTGGATTCTGGGGCTCACCAAATGGACTGAGATGGCTGGCCAGTAAGCCCCAAGGATCCTATGTTTGCCTCATTAAAACTGAGGTAACAAGTGCACACTTCCACACCCATTTCTTTTCTGTTGGTTCTGGGGATCCCCCATAGATCCTCATAGTTGCAAAGCAAGCACTTTACTGACCGAGCCATTTTACATTCCCTCAGAAGTATTTTTAAAGACTTTTCAAATGCACCAATGGTCTAAGAAAATAAGAGGATCACATTGTTAAACAACTACTGTATTCCTGACATATTTACAGAACTTCAAAGAATGTATAAAAGATGCATCCTACCAGTTCAGCTTTTCCTAATTTTAGCCTGGTTGAAATATGCCATAAGTTTTCAATCTTTCTCCAAACTTAATCAATAAATTCAAGATCATATATTTAACCTCAATGCCAGAATTATTCTGGTTTCAGTTAAGAATAATCAAAGCAAGAGATTAAAGTTTTGGATAAACTTAAGAGAACACTAAGTAAAAGCTCCTTTCAAACAATACTTCCTAAAACTTTTCTTTGAATAGGAATCTCTGCAATTCCCTCACCCAGAGAAAAGCAGAGGCAGAAAGCAACGAAGGAAGGCTTCTACTTACCATGCGCTTGAGGAAGCTTAAGTGCTGGACCATGACCCACTGATTATTGACATTCCTGAACAGATGTGTGACCCTGTGTGGCAATTCCTGTATAGCTCTTCTCTCTAGATGCCAGACACATCCTCCCACCGAGCCTGCAGCAAGGAGACAAAGAGAAGAAGGCATGTTGAAATGGTGGCTGCTCACTCAATAGTGCCTACATCAAAACCAAGCAAGATACTGCTGTGTGGGGCTGGTCTCCAAGCCATCGGTGATTCCCACTAGGGGATAAGTGGCGCTCATCAGCACTAGGCTTGGGTGAGGAATGAAAATGTCACTTTCACATCATTATGCTTACAAGAATTCAGAAGACTACCACACTGTAGATGTTTCTAAGAAGACAATACAATGCAATGAGTTCACTTTTTATAAAGTAGAAAAGGAAGCACTCATCTTTTCTCACTAAACGCTGGTAAACTAAAATGAAGGTTTGCATTTCCTTTGCATAGTTAAAATAACTACAAGGAAGGGAAAATGACTTTCAGTAAAATATGACCGTCAACCCAGTTAGGAATGAGCTGCTTCTGTTGCACCCAAATTTGAATTTTAAACACTTTATTAAACCTCTCAAATCAACAAATTCAAAGCTTGTCTCAGGCATCACCCTCGCCCAGCATGTAACAGCATATACGCTACAGTTATCCCCTCGCTGACCCTCCAGCCAATCTTTCCTAAAGTGTCTCCTCTCATGGATTCTACAACCTAAAGTTTATCTATGTTCTGTTTTCTGCTTCTTACTTTTCTAGTGTGCTTCAATTTTCTATGTTTTGTGTAGTTATTTCCACTAAGTTTAAGCATTCTTTCCTAGAGGAAGACTTGTAATACTCAAGAAGCTACCAAACCTACAGGGCTTTGGAAGCTTAGAAAGTTTTAAGATTGGGAAGGGCTCCTCCCTGAGGTTATATATGCAGTCAAACAGTTGCAAGGTAGAACATGCAGGTCACACCTATCTCCCTCTTGCTATTCCTACTCAAAGACTCCTGTGAGCTTCTACTGGAGCAGAGTTAATAGCAGTGAGAGGGAAGTCATCCTGCCTTCGTGCATCTCCTTTCTTTTCCAACACGTGTTTCACAGATTGTACCCGTAAACCTCCCCAAACAGCACCACCTCTGGGGACCAAGTGTTCAAATGTCTGTGCCTATATTCAAACCAGCATACCCAGCATATATTGCTAACACAAACCTGCATATCTACTTTATCACAGCAATACTGCCTCATGACCTTCCAAAGAAACACATTACACACAACTGGATCAACATTATTTACATTGTTTCCTTCTATGCAATCTACTCTCTACCTATCAAATTCTCAGTCTCTTTCACCATTCTATCATGTTATGTTTTATGATAGTACTTCCTACTACTTTTTAATTTTTATTTAGTCTTCTCTCATATATTACATCCTGACCAGATTTCCCCTCCTTCTTCTCCTCCTAGTCCCTCCTCACCTCCCCTCTTCCCCAGATCCACTCCCCCACCATTTCCCTTCAGCAAAGGGCAGGCCTCCCAGGGATATCAAGCAAACATCGCATAACAAGTTATATTAATACTAGGCACATCCCCTCATATATGAGAAAACCCAGAGGAGGAAAAGGGTCCCAAGAGCAGGCAAGAGTCAGAAACAGCCCCTGCTCACACTGCTAAAAGTCCCACAAGAACACCAAGCTATATAACCATAATGTGTATGCTGAGGACTTAGGTCAGATTCATATAGGCTTTCTGGTTGTCACTTCAGTCTCTGTGAACCCCTATGAGCCCTGGTTAGTTGATTCTGTGGGCCATATTCTGTGGTGCCCTTGACACCCTTCCTCCCCTCTTCCCACAGGATTCCCCAGCTCCCCTAATGTTTGGCTGTAGGTCTCTGCATCTGATGATAGCACTTCTTCTTTTCAATGACTTATTTATTTATTATTTTTATGTGCATATCTGTGGGAGAGTGTCAGATCCCCTGGAGGTAGAGTTACAGGCAGTTGTAAGTTGCCGTGTGGGTGCTGGGAACTGAACCCAAGTCTTCTGGAACAACAGTCAGTGCTCTTAACTGCTGAGCCGTCTCTCGAGCCCCAAGATAGCACTTCTTAATGCAAACTGTTGTAGAATACAGTCCTCTGAACAAAAAAGCCTCCATCTTCATCAGACCAGCTACTCCTGCTTGCAAAAGTCCATCAGGATCCAGCTTGCTAGCTGTTGACCTTCCCTCATAGACAAAGCGCTGGGGAGGGCTTGGACTTTCTTTGTTTGCAGTCTTCTGCCTTAACTGCATGTGGCCTCAGGGCTGGGAAAGGTTCACTGAAGGGGCACCATCATCTACACTGGGGACAAACTTGCAAGTGCAGCTGCTTTGCGATCCTTCTAATCCTACCAGTAACCCCTCACCCATGTTCTATACGCAACTCAATAAACACATTGGTTCCCCAGGTTGAACGTTGGTGGAATCATAATTTGGTTCTTCATTAGGACCTTTTGATGAGGGAGTAGGCACTGTTTCCGTCTCCCCAAGGAAAGATTTCTCAAAACACCATCATCATAGTGTTTAGTTCTTTAATAGCCATCTCTCCTTTAGTCACCTTTGCTACCACAGCTACTGGACACTTGCCAGATAATAAAGTGAAATGACCTTTGGTGACTGACAAGCCCAGGTAGCCTTCCTCAACTGTGAGAATAAGCTGCGCCTCTGGAAACTCAAGGCCATTATCTTAAAGTAGAGGTGAGCCAAATCCTTAAAGCACAATTATGACATGCTCACTTTCAAATGGACGGATATGTGTTTGCCTTGGAACCACATTGGAAATTCTTCCAAGATTAGGTGGGCCAAGTTGAAATTTTACAGAATGGCAGTAACAAAAATCCTGGGGGAGGGCAGGCAGAACATAACTTGGAAACTGAATTTGTAAATGATAACAACCCTTGGTTTAGTCAAAGTGTGTTATGTGTTCATGAACAAATACCTAGAAAATGAGAGCTATTTCAGGCCTGGGTAAGCACACGTGCACTTTAAGCTATTCAGGGCTTACAACAGATGCATTAAAAACCTGGAGAGATGGTCCTATCACCATTATTCACTATTAATACTAGGGCTTTTTTTTTTTAATCAGCTAAGGAGACCAGTGACTTGAAAGTTCCTGAAGCTTATTTCATGGAAATGAAAACAATCTGAACTTTTCTAAGCAAACTCAGAAGTACCTGCTAGTACCTAACAACCCTAACAATCCTTCTCTGCCAACTTCCCCATAAAACTTCTGAGTGGGATCTTGCATAGATCCTCAGGGAGCAAGATTTTTGGAAGGTATGTCCAATTTTAGCAACTAAGCTATTAGTCTCCTGTATTCTACCATTCCAGAGACAGATCCTAGAACAGCAGGGTCATATGCAACCTGTCTCCTACACTGTGGGACTCATGAGTCAAAACAGAATTGTCCCATACAGAGCTGAAATGTAGAACAGAAAGGTAGAAAGAAAGGCTTCTCCGAGGAACATATACAGGAGAAGATTCCATACAGAAAGAATAGTCAAGCAACAAGAAGAGATGAGTCCTCTGAAAATGAGTACCAATGGTCAGGATTAAGGAACACTCACAGCAGGAATGACAGAAAGTAACAAAGTGACTCAAAAAAGACTCATAACCCACCTACCCCCAAAACCCAACCAAAAAAAAAAAACCCACAAACTTTTCAGTACGGAAATTGGCAGTCATATAAAAACAGAGGTATCCAAGGAGTGCCTATTACTTATCCCCCAGTTTTAGCAATTACCAAATACTGCCCAACCTTGCCTCCTTACCCTCCCTTCCACTTGCCACCCTATTTCATGAGCCAGAAGGGACCTTTGAGATCATCTCTCTCAGTTACCTCAATTATAGTAAAGTCAAATGATCTGCTTTGAGATCACACAAACCCAGGGGAGAAAAGAACTTCCTGGAACCAATGTTAGCAACACTGCTAGTCAGACACTGTGGGCAGCTTGTATCTGACAGTGAGGCCTACAAAATATTTCTGGGATGTGAGAAGGAAGTTCTTGACTTCTACTATCTTGTCTCTCATATGGTCCACCTAGCTATCATCCCCAGATATTAGCAACAAAACCAACCTCCTCTTCAAATATTTCTACCAGAACAATCTCATTCATTCACAAGTGACCTAGCACAGTGTACAGAGGAACTTCTCTGGGCATGAAAGATAAAGGGGTGAATTAGAGAGAGAGAGGCAATCTCTACCTTCACAGGTATGTATCTAATTGGGAGAAATGTACTAAATTGATGTACATCTGGATTGCGTGTGTGAACAATTAGAGTATGTCCTAGCCATGATAAATTAAGGTGATACGAGAAAAGAAGGATAAAGGCTCCTATTTTAGGTAGAGTGCAGAGGCTGGCCTCTCTGAAAAGGTAAGATATGAGCCCTGTTCAAGAATTTGTGATAAATAAATACTTAACAGAGATCCTTTTTAAAACGTAAAGAGCCATCCTGATGGGATTCAGCCTGCAGCTAGCATTATCATGGTTATCACCGTGACACTTCAAGCTGGAAGGAAGTTCCTTAAGGGGGGGGCAGGTGCGCCTCTTGTCATTACAAGGCAGTGGCTAGGAAGGGCGGCTCTCATTAGCCCGAGGCTTGTGGAGACCCCCGGTTTACCCTGCCGGTCAGCTTGCACTGTCTGAAACCCCAAAGAAGCAAGAGACACCAAACGTTAGGGACCACCTGGCCTACGGCACAAAACTGGTCCATCTCCGTGGCCTCGTCCCTTCAGGTTACCCCAAAGGTCACCTCCCTGCCAGGTGACAAGCCAAGGGCTTCCAAGGTTGCAGCCAGCTAGAAACAAGGTCTCGCGCGTGGCAAATAGAAAAGAATTCTCCCACGATAGTGCCCGGTCGGGTACAATACCTGTGAGGAGGCGCGTGGAGAGGGTGTGCGGGGACGCGGCCATAACGCACCGCTGCAGCTGTCCCCGGGAGCCCCGCATCCTCTCACCTCACCGGCTCCAGGGCGCCGCCATCTTGTTAGCCCGCCCGATGAGTGAGGCGGGACTTCCTGTCCGTCACGTCCGGTGTCCCGCGACTGTGGAAGCTAGGCTGCGGGAGCTTGTGGAGGTCCGGAGTGGTGTCTTCACCTGCCCCTCAGGTGCTGCGGGTCGAAACTGGGTGGAGACGACGCTGCCGGGCGCCCGAACTGCCCGAGCGCGCGGACACAAGAGCGAGTCGTAGCGGTTAGGGCTGCGGAGCCGGTCCCGGCTGGGCTTGAGAGTTGAAGCCACCTGAATTGTCCTCCAGGCTGATATTGCACAGCCTCCGGCTTCTCGTGTTGGGGTTTGTTAAGTAAAAGAACAAGGAAGGAAGGAACTCCTTAAGAAGAGCGATACCTGTCTTACAAGGGCAGCTTGTGCCTGCTTTCGGCGATGAGGTTTGAGTTCTGTGGTTCACCTCCGGTGCTAGGCAAAGGGCACGGAGGCAGGAGACTAGCCGATTGTGCGGGAGCACTCACTATACCTCTGCGGGGGAGAGGTGCTCCTTGTAAGAATCTTAAAGGGGAAAGGAAGAAAGCGCCACGGAATGAGGTTAGCATTTCTGAGGTGAGCATTCTGAAGAAAGGCTTTGAAGAGCCAGCTTGCTGCTCAGTGGAAGGAACTGCGATTTTTCCAGGTTGAAAGGAAGACAGCAGAGAATGGGATTGATTCTGCGTGGCCAATCGCGGTTCATCACGGTGTCCCCATCAAATTAATGTTAAACTCAAGAACAGAACAAGAGAGTGGATCTCTGGAGAGTAACTGAAAAGTCAATAACAACATCGTTCAACCACTGTTTTGCAAGCATTTTGAACATGCCCTTTTCCGTGAAATATCATGAAGTCCAAGCCTTAATACACAAATCAAACGCACAATTTGGAGTTACATTCGTGTCAACGACATTTGCTTATTCTTAGATGAATCAGGCCGCCTGCTCTGCATCCATCTTGGCTAATTAGACCAACTGATCCCGAACTGGTTCCCTTCACTGACATTGAAGGGTCTGCCTTTTTATCATCTTAAATTGCTAAGCCTTTTACAAAGTAGGCCTCAGATACCTAGTTGGATAGTTAGATGATATAGAACCCGAGGGCTAGAAAGATTGAGTGATTCAGTGAAATATACAGTAATGTTTCCTGTATCATAAAATTCATGTTATAAAACCAAAGGGTGGTAGGATGGCAATACACAAAATCAAGCAATAGCAGGAGCTGCCAAGTGTGGGGAGAAATACAAATCCTGATACATTGCTTATGGCAATATAAACTATCGTAGCCACTCTGGAAAACAGTTGAAGTGTTCCTCAATAAGTTCATCACAGCACTACCTCATGACTCAGCTGTGCCTTTCCCAGGTGTATGCCCAAGACAATGACAGGATTTGTTCACTCCTAATATCAGAATATCCCAGAGTGGATATAACCTAAGTGCTCATCAACGGATTATACACATGCTGCCATTGCAGTGTATCCAGATAGTGGCCCTGTTTGCCATAAAAATGAAAGCAAAGTACAATTACATACTACAACTATGAAAATAATACTAAGTTAGAGAAGTCAATACAAAAGACCACTTACTGGATATTATCCTTGTATATGAAAAGACCAGAATGCTTAAATCATTAGAGAGAGTAGGTAACTATTTGCCTAGTGTTAGTAGACAGGGTAGGGAGAAAAGAGTGATTGTTAATGGGTACAGCGCTCATTTGAATAGAGGGAAGATCAAAATATCCCTAAATCGATTGTGGTGGGAGTTTTACAACTCTGAATATGCTTTAAACCGTAGTGTAGACAGTTGACACTAATTTGTCAGATGTAAAATCTTTGATGAGGATAATGGGCATTATTTTCATAGAAATATACTAAAGACTCTCCAACTCCCTCAGTGTTCATTGCTCATCATGCTAGCTTCTCACTAATAGTGTGCTCCCAGCCTCTGCTTGGTATCCCCTGGCAGAAGTGTGTCTCCCCTCTACAAAGGAGACTTACAATAAGGATAAGAACAAATCTATTAGTGGACATGAATGGGAGTGTTTCATTTGTTCTCCTCGTACTAAGGGTTTAACCAAGGCAAGCACTCCTAAGCTCTACCTCCAGCCCCATGCTGATTCTTTGAACATTAAAAAAAAAAAAACTGCAAAAGTGCTCAGCTACTGCTAGGGAGTGACATCCTGAGGAGGTGCTTCCAGGAAGTACAGGCAGATGGGAAGGAAGCAAGGAGGAAGAAAAACTAGTCCCTTCTTCCTGTGCCTCTCTTGCTGCATCTTGACCCTCACGGGGAGAGCTATACTGGACACCTGCAGCAATGTAATTGACCTATTCCCAGCTCTAGGCACAGTACAACATGGTAGCTTTGTAGATGACTGATGGAATTTACAGTCTCCAGTGAATTTGACCACACAACTCAGCTCCTGAGAGTTTCTCTTTGTTCCTCCAAGATCACATCAGTGTAGGATCATCCTCTGAAATCATTCCAGACAGACACTTCAGTTGAAGTCTGCCAACACCTTTTCCTTCATAACTTTCCAGGTCTCAAGACCATACGTGAGTTTTAGGGCACTAAACGTGAAAATGACAGTTATTTGAAATGGGTGGGTTGGCAGGAATATTTACAGAATAAATTCTTCCCAACATATTTGTAATAAACTGACCCTGACTGTAATGAGGGAAGCAAAATTCCCAATACCAAAGAGGAATCACGATTGCTTTAAGACCACATAATTTTATTCATCGTTACCGTCACTCGGTTTTCTAGAGTTTCCAACAATAGCATGGCTATATGTTGTACATATAGGAGAAAGAAAAAGAGAAGCCTGCTAGTGAAGTTTTGAAGAAAATTTTGTTTATTGTAGAATTGAACACGTAAAGGGAGGTGTTCTTTCCTCCTTACTTCTTTTATTCTCAGGAAGCAGGGCTGAGATTGAAGATTTCTGAAGCCGAGACAGCCATCCTGAAGCTCTGCGGTAACAAGCCTGAAGAATAAATAAACTTCAGTTTCTTGCTTCCTGGGTGATGTATTCAGTGAATGGCCTAGGGGGCTGAGCAGCCTGCGTTGGCGCTTGCTGAAGATACATGAGACGGAGACAAATGGGACTGTGGCAGCTCTCCAAAAAGGATGCCATGCTTAGTGAAAATAAGACAAATTCAAAAAGGGTGACTTTGGTTTTTTTTTTTTTTTTTTGAGACACAGTCTCAGCATATAGCCCAAGGCTAACTTTAAACTGGTGCTTCTCCTGCCTGAGCCTTCTGAGAGATACGATTGCAGGTACACACCACAAGGCTGTGGTGTTAGCTATTTCTCATATAAAATAAATCTATGATGCTTTAAGTAACACTAAAACTAAAAGGCCATTTTATACAGATTTGTTTTCTGTTGTGTTTCTTGCTGTTTATTGTAGACCCATCTCCTTTGATAATGGTAAACATCTGGTTCACCACATCCGGAATGCATTCCTCTCCTTGTTTGGTCCTTCTCAGCATCTTGGAGGCTAGTGAAGTGGATAGTGAAGCATTCTAAGCATAGGAAGCAAATTCTATGTTTGAGAAATCCATAACTTCAAGAACATCACTAAAGACTAAGTTTTTTAGCTATGGAGAATTCTAAAGAAATGGTTCTGTATTCTGGTAAGTGAACTGTCAGTATTAAATACAAGTCCAAAATACAAGGAGATGTGCAGAAGGCAAACCAGCAAGCAGAATCCCAGGTAAGTGCCTTCCAGAACAGAAATCTTTAATAAACAACTAGGAATATGTGGATCTCCTTATATCTTTTCTGGAACCAGGTACTCCTCATCAGTGAGTCTCTTTTTCTCTGCATTTGCACATTTAGCCCAACAGCAAACAACATTTATTTTATATTTTTGTTTTGGTGTATGTGTTTGTGTTCATGTGTGCCATGGCATTTGTGTGAAGATCAGAAGACAACGTTCAGGGGATGGTCCTCTTCTACCATGGGTTCATTCCAGGAGTTGAATTCAGACTGTTAGGTTTACAAACAATTTACCAGCTGAGCCAGCTTACCATACCTGAAGTCTATTTGTTTCAGCAATGCATTGCATATTTGCAAAACAGCATCTTTTAGCACCCTTTAGCACAACTGTGCTGTTACATAACACCTGTTTGAATCAGTCTTGTTCCTTTTTTCTCAAGAACTCAGATACAATCATTGGTTTTCAGATGCATCATCCATTTTTCCAAATTCACACTCTAAATAGTGCCACAATTACAATTTAAGCCTGCCTAATACCAAGACACCATATTTTATGTATTGCAGCCTCTGTTAACTAGTATTCTACTCTAGAAATTTTTATTTCATCAAATCAGTGAAGCTTTTGAAGTTCAACCTTAAAATTTTGCTAGATTTAACATTTGCTGACTTAGGTTCAACTTTCCTTGGCCCAGTTTTGTATATGTATAGTACAGGATACTAATAGAGTTCTACAACTTAAATTACTTTATATTGTGAGTACTTGGTCCATATTTGGACCTTTGCAAGAGTACAAGTTTCTACCTAAGACCTCTTAAAAGCTTTGATTGTGGACCTAACAATTCAGCTTTAAAAATTATTGCAAATTTTCTTAAAGTAATATAAACTTCATATGAAAATAAGAGGCCTTGTAGTAGTAACTTTTCTGTTGATGTGATAAATCACCGTTACCAAAAGCAACTTAAGAAACACACACACACACACACACACACACACACACACACACACCAAATTTAAAAAAGTTAAAATAAATTTTGTTTGCTATTTGGGCTAAAGGTACAAATGCAGAGAAATGGATCCAGAGGGATAGTGGCATTGTGGTGGAGAAGGCTTGGCAGCGTGAGCAGGATGTTGAGTGTTCATCCCAACTGGGCAAAGGAAGGAAAGAAAGAATGAGAGAGCAAGAACTGTGGTGAGACTATAAGCCCTCAAAAATGGCTCTATGGCCAGTGACATTTCTTCCAGCAAGGCTCAACCTCCTAAAGGTTTTATAACTTCCCCAAACAACATCACTAACTGGGGACCAAGTATTCAAATACATGAGCAGCTTACTTCGGCATGCCATTGTTTTGTAGGAGCAGGAAATTCCTTAGGCTCATTTACACAAGTTGGAGGCTTAGGTGTGTTAGGTCTTGCCCTGAACACAGCTTTCCTATCTTTCTGATGCAAACAAAAAGGTATCTCTTTAATGAAGCTAATCTTAATAATTACAGACTCTTTACCAGTACACAAAACATAAAGCTGTCTTGAAATTTCCTCTGCCAAAGAAAAAAGTCCATTACCTTTAAATTTAGCCTCAGTCAAGTTCTCAGAATGACAGAAGGCAGCCAGATACATTGTCAAAGT
Organism: Ondatra zibethicus; assembly: GCA_004026605.1. Taxonomy (NCBI): domain Eukaryota; kingdom Metazoa; phylum Chordata; class Mammalia; order Rodentia; family Cricetidae; genus Ondatra; species Ondatra zibethicus. The sequence goes on along the minus strand of PVIU01001301.1, from coordinate 9,352 downwards.
ATCACATGAGGTGGCGTACGCCTTTAACCACAGCACTCAGCATTCGAGAGGCAGAGGTAGATGGGTCTCTGTGAGTTCAAGGCCAGCCTGATCTACAAGAGCTAGTTCCAGGACAGACTCCAAATCTACGGAGAAACCCTGTCTTGAAAAACCAAAAAAAAAAGAAAAAAAATCACATAAATGACCTCTATCCCAATCGCTCTCTGAAACCTCATGAGTTGGGCGTCCACTGTTCACATAACTCTTTGCCTTTCAATCTCCCACTAGAGTGGCTTGCTAGGCTCTGCTTAAAGTGTCCAGTGGCTTTTCTATTCCAAACTTTCAAAGCTTTTCATGTTACTCAAATAACGTGGTCAGGTTTCTCACAGCAGTAACCCCACTTCTGGTATCAGTTTCTCTGTTAGTTACTTTCCTGTTTCTGTGATAAGATCCCATGATCAGAAGCAGCTTAAGGAAGAAGGTTAATTTTGGCTTGTAGGGCCAGAGGGATAGAGAATTCATCATGGTGGGGAAGGCATGACATAGTGGCAAACAGAGGAAGTTGAAAGATCTTAGCCATGCACAGGAAGCAGAGCAGGAAGTGAGGTAAACCTATAAACCTTCACAGCCTACCCTCAGTAACATATCTCCTCCATCAAGGCCCTACCTCCTAGAGGTCCCATAACCTCTCCAAGCAGTACCACCAACTGGGGATGACTTGTTCAAATACCTGAGCCTGTGGAGAATATTATTCATTCAAACCTCCACAGTACAGAAAATGTGCCTGGATGGGGTATGCTGATGCTGGTAGTGTTGATGAGGATGAAGACAAAAAAAGTGCCTTTTGTTTTTATTTGTTTTTTTTTTTTTTGAGACAGAGTCTCTGTGTAGCTGTGACTGTCATGGAACTCACTATGTAGACCAGGCTGGCCTTGACCTCCCAGAGATTTGCCCACCTCTGCCTCCCAAGTGCTGGGATTAAAGGTGTGCACCACCACTGCTGTAAATAGAGACTGCTCATTCATTTCCTGGCTGCCCAGACCCAAATAATCACACAGAAACTGTATTAACTACAACATTGTTTGGTCGATGTCTCAAGTATATTTCTAGCTAGCTCTTACCTCTTAACCCATTTCTATTATTTTATATTTTACCACAAGGCTAGTGGTTTGTTACCTCTTGCTTCTTGGGCAGCTCCATGACTCTGCCTACTCTCTCTGTATATCTCTGCTCAAATTACCTGCCCGGCTCTACTCCGCTAAGCCATTGGCCAAAACAGTTTTATACATTAACCAATAAAACAACACATATACAGAAGGGCATCCCACATCACACTGCCCAGCCAAAATGACTCATTTTTATTCGATAGCGTTTGCCACAATTATATATCATATTCCATTTAATGACATTTAATCTCACCAACCATAAATTTAGGTTAACAACATTTTATAAAGCAACAGGCTGAGCATGTTTGGGAAATCCTCCTTGGTTTCATAAGGCAGCTATATGCTCCCATAAGCACCGTAGACTGGGTGGCCTAAAGCAGCAGATATGTGCTGTCTCCCCACTATGGAGGTGAGAAATGCCGGTGGGGCTATGCACTTTAATTGCTTCAGGGAGCGTAGCCTTCATTTCTATTTCAGTCTTCTAGAAGTTCCCAGGCATTCCTTGGCATGAAGCAGCAATTCCAGCCTCAGACCCCTCCTAAATGTGCTCATCTTTCCCCTGTGTGTCTTCATATGGTAGTCTCCATGTCTGTCTAATTTTAACCCCCTTTTTGTTGTTTTACATTTTCAAACACTATAGTGATTTGAATGAGAAATATCTCTCAGAGGTTCATGTACCTGAGCACTTGGTCCCCAGTTTGAGGCCCTGCACCCATTAGGATGCAGAGCCTTGCTGGAAGAAGCATCCGTGGAGGCAGGCACCCTATTTCTTGCTTGCTCTCTTTTTCTGCTTCCTGCCTGTAGATGAACATGCCATCAGCTGGTTTCTTTACCATGCCTTCTTTGCCATGACAGACTCGATCCTTCCAAAACCATAAACTAAAGTAAACTCTTTCTAAGTTCCTTTTGGTCATGGTGTTTTTATCACAGCCACAGGAAAATGACTAGTACACAGAGATCATTGTGTAGCACAGGCTGCTCTAGGCTTCAGTCCTTCTGCCTCAGTCTCCCAAGTGCTGGGAATTACAGGCCTGCACCACCATGTCCAGCTTTAAAGTTCACTTCTTGTAAAATCACCTGTCATATTGATTTAGACTCCATCGTAACAACTTCAATTTGATTATATCTGCAAGACCCTGTTTCCAATTAAGATCGCATTAGAAATGGACCGTGTCTACTGGGGAGACACACACCAGCCTGCAGTTCTGCACAAAGGATCCTGTGGGTAGTAAAGTGTTGAAACAGCCTGAACTTGAGAGATGCTAGAAATTTTCTCAGTAGCATGTGTGTGGAAGGGATGTGAACTATACCTTCAGAAAGGGAGAAATGTAAATGCGGGGGATGGGGCAATCAAGTATTAGGTAGAAATTTGTAAGAGAATAAAACTTTGGGTTGACCTCAGACATTTCCTCTCCAATAGTTACACGCCAAATGACTCCCTGGAGTTTTGGGGCGGGGGGGGGAATTATGATCTAAGATCATTACACCCAGCAATTTGTCTTTCAGCAGGACAGGCAGGCATTCTCAGAAATGAAGGGCTTGCCAGTGGGTCTGCTAATTGAAAAACTATTTGAAGATAGATGCTGGTGGCTCAGAGGGTTTGGAATTATTTAGAGCAGAAAACATTTCAAAAATAAATTTGAAACCAACATAGAGTTGCCAACTTCTAATGTTGTAAGAGTGTTTAAAGTAAATCAAACTATCATCTAACACTGTAGTCATTTTGTAAAAGACAAATCATTTTAATGTCAAAAATTATTCAAAGGATATAACCCGATAGCTATTTACATTGGATAATTTAGTTTTATGAAAGTATCTTTATTTAATATCTGCATTCCCCAGAAAAATAAAGAACTATTTTCCATAGATAAGATCTCACCCATGAATGGGGGTTTGAAATCCAGGAACTGATGGGAACACGGGACAGCAACTGAAAATGAGCACCGGCTAGCACTCCGTGATTTATGCAACTGCAGGAAAAATAATATTCAAAACTCACTGTAATTGTTTCCATTTTCTAAGGAAAGTTTCAGTGGGAAAATAAATCTCTGAAAACTACTCCCTTCCACATAGAGAGGATGGTGGGGATCGAGAGATGGCAACTTCTTCCCTCAGCCAACATCTGGGTTTCCACTTCAGGTTTTTCAAATGCTCGTGGAAGTATGGATGGCCAGACCCATGTTTAAAATGATTTGGACTTTTAATTTGGACATTTCTCTCCAATTCTCTGGAAGCCTGCATCTGCATCTAAAACTGGGTTGTGTCCATTGGCTCGAAATTCTAAGGATTTCTGCAAATTTGGTATAGGTGAGAACACGTTAGAGAAGGGCCCATCACTCTGTGATTCATGGCTTATACAGGGTGAGAGTTACCTGTGGAGAAGGAAGAAAGGCCAGTGAGAGAAAACCAAGAGGTACCCCTCTCCCTGGGCTCAGTGCAAGAGAGCCAAGAGCCAGGACAGCAGAACTGGAGTTGAGTGTAAGGATACTGAGAAGCTTTTACTGGGGATGAGTTTCTTTCTTTCCTAAAGACACCTCGAAATGAAGGAATGGGAATTAGAGAGATGCTCTTCTAGAGGACCTGACTTCAGTTCCCCAGGCCCCAGCTCAAGTGCCTCACTTGGTTTTACCTAGAACCCCAGTTCTGACACCCTCTTCTGGCCTCCTCAGGCACCTGAACACATACGATAGATACACATAACTAAAACTAATAAAAATAAATCTTAGCAAACAAAAACCCTAAGGAACTGGGTGGACTTGGAAGATTTGCCATGAAGCATTGGCCTGAAGCCCTGGGAGTTAGAACCACAGGCAGGAATAGAAATCCCTGGGCACAGCCACAGAGTCCTTACCCCAAATCCTCACATTCTCTGGCATGTGAAATACTTCAGTAAATCACACAGGACAAACCTCCATTTGAGACTCCGAGCTCTGAACCCTGTCTAGATTTAAGTCCAAGATCTTCCATTTAAAAATTCTGTAACTTGCTGAGATGTTAAACTACTTTTCTGTTCACGAACTATCTCATCTTTTACTGGAGACATGATAGGGAATAATTGGGAAAGAGGCAAAACTTGTTATCCCCAGTATATTACTTATTTTACTTGTACCACATACCAGTTCAGACAGTATTAGGATTACTGATGTTTTCACCAATATCTACATGAAATAGGTATTATTAGGCCCATTGTGTACACAGTAAAATCAACACTCAGAGTGAGTCTTTGAAGATATTTGATTTTAAAAATGTTTTTGATCATTTCTTGATTATCTCAGATGGAAGGTTGTACATGGCCTTTCTCTCACAGCTGACCAGTCAAAACGAATCCAATGGCCCCTCTATGACTGCAATACAAGGGAATCTGGCAAATACAAGTGAGTATTGTTTTGCTAATAATTGTTTTGCTATTAAGACAGGATTTCTTGAAGCCTAAGTTGGCCTAGAACTCTCTATGTAACCTAGGCTGGCCTCAAACTTGCACAGATCTCCTGCCCCTGCCTCCTGAGTGCTGGGATTAGAGGTCTGTGCCAATATGCCCGGCAAATATTATTGACAATTTTACCAGAAGAGGCACAAATTCAAATAAGCTAATGCATCATCTGCCTATTGAACTGGAAAAAATGGGAAGACATGAGAGTGAGTTCTGGTGAGTGATGGAGGGGGTGAAAATTATATATGGGATCTCTTGAAGAAAATTTGAATGAAAAGTCTCCAAAACTCTATATCCATGCATCCTTTTTTCTAAACATTTATAGCAAGACCTTAAAGAAATACTCACCTGTAAGATAGTATTTATACAAGTCAGTCTGAAGGGATAAAACTCAACATTTCTTTTTTTCATGAGTTTTTTCATTGTTTTTATTGGGCTATATATTTTTCTCCATTGCCCTCCCTTCCTCCCTGCTTCTACCCTCTCACATGAACCTCATGCTCCCAATTTACTCAGGAGATCTTGTCCTTTTCTACTTCCCATGTATGTCTTTCTTAGGATCCTCTTTGTTGTCTAGGTTCTCTGGGGTTGTGAATTATAGGCTGATTTTCCTTTGCTTTATGTCTAAAAACCACTTACGAGTGAGTACATATTTTATTTTTCATTCTGGGTCTGGGATACCTCACTCAATATGATGTTTTCTAGATCCATCCATTTGCCCGCAAATTTCAAGACATTATTTTTTTCTGCTGTGTAGTACCCCATTGTGTAAGTGTACAACATCTTCTTCATCCATTCTTCAGTCAAGGGGCATTTAGATTGTTTCCAGTTTCTAGCTATGACAAATAATGCTGCTATGAACATAGTTGAGCACATGTCCTTGTGGTATGATTGAGTAACCTCTGGATATATACCCAAAAGTGGTACTGTTGGGTCTTGAGGAAGGTTGTTTCCTAATTTTCTGAGAAATCGCCATACTGATTTCCAAACTGGCTGTACCAGTTTGCACTCCAACCAGCAATGCAGGAGTGTTCTGTTTACCCCACATCTTCTCCAGTATAAGTTGTCATCAGTGTTTTTGATCTTGGCAATTCTTACAGGTGTAAGATGGAATATCAGAGTTGTTTTGTTTTGCATTTTTCTGATGACTAAGGATATTGAGCATTTCCTTAAGTGTCTTTCAGCCATTTTAGATTCCTCTATTGAGAGTTCTCTGTTTGGGTCTGTACCCCATTTTTTTTAAAAAATGGATTATTTGTTCTTTTGATGTCAAATTTCTTGAGTTCTTTGTATATTTTGGAGATCAATTCTCTGTCCAATGTGGGGTTGGTGAAGATCTTTTCCCATTCTGTAGGTTGTCGTTTTGTCTTGTTGGCCATGTCTTTTGCTTTACAGAAGTTTTTATGTTTCAGGAGGTCCCATTTATTAATTGTTGCTGTCAGTATCTGTGCTACAAGGGTTGTATTTAGGAAGTGGTCTCCTGTGCCAATGTGTTCAAGTGTGCTTCCCACTTTCTCTTCTATGAGGTTCAGTGTGGCTGGTTTTATGTTGAGGTCTTTGATCCATTCGGACTTGAGTTTTGTGCATGGTGATAGATATGGGTCTATTTTCATTCTTCTACATGTTGATATCCAGTTATGCCAGCACCATTTGTTGAATATGCTTTCTTTTTTCCATTTTATATTTTTTGCTTCTTTGTCAAAAACCAGGTGTTCGTAGATGTGTGGATTGATATCTGGGTCTTCGAGTCAGTTCCATTGGTCCTTCTGTCTGCTTTTATGTCAATACCAGGCTGTTTTCATTACTGTAGCTCTGTAGTAGAGTTTGAAGTCAGGGATTGTGATACCTCCAGAAGTTCCTTATTGTACAGGATTTTTTGACTGTCCTAGGTTTTTTGCTTTTCCATATGAAGTTGGTTATTGTTCTCTTGAGGTCTGTGAAGAATTTTGCTGTAATTTTGATGGGCATTGCACTGAATCTGGAGACTGCTTTTGGTAAGAGTGCCATTTTCACTATGTTAATTCTACCTACCCAAGAGCTTGGGAGATCTTTCTATTTTCTGGTGTCTTCTTCAGTTTCTACTTCAAAGACTTAAAGTTCTTGTCATACAGGTCTTTCACTTGTTTGGTTAGAGTTACTCCAAGATATTTTATGTTATTTGTGGCTATTGTGGAGGGTGATGTGGAGCTAAACATTTCATGAACATAATAATTCTTGGTAAATGTCCGATAATATGTAGAGACCAGATAAATGACATATCCACAAATGCACAAATGCACAAACACTGTGACTCTTCTGAAGGATGCCCATAGGTGCTAAGAGTCACAGACTGTATTTGAATTAAGTTCCTTTCAATGTAGTCCTAATTCTTAATTTCGAAGACTATCTACCTTAAAATGCTTAAAAGCATATATTCAGAATTACAACACTTGTTAGAATTAACACAGGTTTAACTTTCTTTTGATTAAATTTTTATAAATACTGAACAATAAGCATGTCTGATTTGATTGAAAAATAGAGGGAGTGGAGACTGAAAAGCATGGTACTCCTGGTGTACTCCAAGCCAAGACACGAAGTGTGGATCAACAGGAAAGAATGGCTGTTTTGCCCCATGGCTGCCTGGGCACACACATGTATTTCTGAGCTGGCTGCAGACTTTGTGGTGGCTTCATGTTCCAAGAGCTGGCTTCGGCAAAGCTTAGCAAGCACAGTGTGTGCCCTTCAGAGAAGGCTTGGGGCTCATCAGGTATGACTAACACTCACTCATTCATCTTCGGATGAATTTGTGTGGCATGCTGGGGTGCTGACAGAACCCGAGCTGAGAACATTGTTTATTTATATCTGCACACAATAATTCAAGTCTCCCAAAACCTCAGGCTTTCTCTGAATTCGCTCAGCACTTGCAAACACTTTTAGTTCTTTCCACTGGCGATCCCTGCTTTGCTTCGGCTGGGTTTGCCTAAATGAAAAGGAGCACAAGACAGTGAACGGTGCTGAGTGCTTTGGTCCACACATTGAACAGGAGCCTTTGCTTATGTGATGTGTCAGAAACATCGAGACTTCCAGGCTTCTGGTTTGTGCCGTCATGCCTGATTAATACCATGTTTGCATTGTTGATGCTAGAAGATGCTTTAAACGGTATGCCTGTGTGTGACTGTGAATGTGTGTGTCTGTGTGAGTCTGTGTGTGTGGATGTGTATTGTGCGACTGCATGAATGTGTCTGTCTGTTGTGAGTCTCATTCTTTCTCTGTGTAAGTCTCTCTTTCTCTCTCTCTTTGTGTGTGTTTGTGTGTGTGTGTTTGTGTGTGTGTGTGTGTGTGTGTGTGTAGCCAGATCAGACAGAACTTTTTGAAGTCCTGGTTAGATGCTGGGCCGTTTGTTTTTGTTCTTTTGACTTGCTCCTTTTTGTGGTGTTGGGGATTGAACTCAGTGCCTTAAGCCAATGCTGGACTCTCTGTAACTATGCAATGCTTTTATGGAATATGAAAGTTCCTTCCAGCTTCTATTACAGAAAATTCAAATGTATAGGAAGCAGAGGTTAATATAATGGCTCCTTTCCCATCTGAGTCAGTATAACTCCTGGTTAATCATATTTTCTTTGCAGTGACAACCACTTTCCCACATCAACTACTAGGCACTCCTACTGCCAGAAAATATGAAACTCAAGTAGAAAATCTTAAGTTTTCATGTGTAATGGTGAATTGTATGGTGAAAGAAAAATAGGTCAAGCCTCAGGGAGTCAAGCTGACCTGCTCTGCCCTGAATCAAGCCTGACCATTGTATTTGATTAATCTTAGGCTATGCAGCCTTTCTGAGTGACATCTATAAAATAAAAATTGTAGAATGTAAATTATAGAATTATAATTTAAAATTATAAATTGAGCCCATGGCTTCCCTAAAACACCAGGTAACATCTTTTATATCTTAGATGGAGTGTCATTGTATTTGGTTACTGTTTTAGCTTCTCTGCTCGAAATCGAAAGTCTAAAACACAAAATGGTAATGCATTCCAGAGTGTTAAACAACCAAATAGGTTGATAAATATGATTTGTTCATGTGTGGAGGACTTTAATTGGAAGCAAGTACCTATTAAGTGTAAGAGCTGCAGTTGCAAATTTGTTATCTACTAGAGGTTGTTGCCTGACAAGTTCAAGGGCAAATAGACATCCTTTAACTGAAAGTTCACGAATCCTGCCTTAGGGATCAATATTATTTGGGTTAAGTTCTGAACATGCAAACCAGGTGATCATTTTGTGTTCCTCAGTTTTTTTTCAATTAGCTGCTCGGCATAAGATACCCGTCTACTAACAAAGTAGAAACTAGATGGGATCAAGGTGTTGGAGAAGCCAGGAAGCTAAGGGGTTCAGGTACAAGCAGAACTGAGGTGGGGGCAAGAGGGCTGGATGGGTGGATATTGTGCAGCCCTGGGAAAATCTGAAAGTAAGATTGCCCTGGATGGCATGTGCGCTGAGCCTGCGGTGAGGAGCCTTGTGAATAAATGTTCCATCTGTTTCGGGGTTGGTGTGAACTCAGAGACATCCAACTCAACAGAAACAAAAGTACTCTTTTTTGTAAGCATCAACTAATTAATAATCCTTTGTCTTATTTTAAACTGAGAAATAAAAGTTGTGTATATTTATAGTATGTAACACAATGTTTTGAAATATGGCTGTATAATGATTAACTGGCTGAGTCAAGTAAATTAAGATAGGTGCCCATTACATCACATGCCTGTTGTTAGAACATTTACAATCCACTTTTTTTGGCTTTTTTTTT